>PVLD010000452.1:150748-285765 GCA_004027595.1 Dinomys branickii | reverse complement strand
TTTGTCCCAGTAGCGCGTTCTCTGTCGGGTTCAGGAGCTGAAGCCGTTCTTCCCTCCACACTCGCTCTCTTGGCTGGTCGTCTTCTTCCCGGAAGTCCTTATTTCTGTCTTCATATTGCTATATTTCATTGTTTGGGTGGTAATCCTCTGGGAGGTTCTCTCTCTGCTGCCTACCCGGTCGCCATCTTCCCGGAAGTCTGGCATTCTTAACATATTGGTATTACAGCACTGTTCCACAGAAGCACCATCCTGCCTCGAACAATTGGAAGTCTGCTTTCTTCACAGGCTACTCAGCCAGGGCCCCTGCTCCTCTCCCCCTACCCCCACCCACCAGGATGTGCGCCAGTGTCCAGAGCTGTGGTTGGTTGTCACAGCTGGAAGAGCGATGTTGGCATTGAGTGGCAATAGGCCAGGGGTGGTGCTAAACATCCTGTAGGGCTCAAGAGAGCCCTGGGTCACCAAGAAGCTTCTCAAACACTCCCAGTGTAAAGGACCGGAAACCCTGACCTGGAGAGTACTTTCTGGTGCCCTTTCTTCAAATTCAGCATTCTTTATTCTCTCTCTTAATTGTTACCCACTCTATGAAAGCTGGTCCTGCCCTTTGCATTCCCATAACCACTTTTGATCTGAACATTTCCAAGCAGGGTACTTTCGGCCCTTAGTGCTTTTATTTTTATTATATGGTGTTGGGGATAAAACCCAGGGCCTTGTGCGTGCTAAGTGCAGGCATGTACCACTGAGCTACACCCTCAGTTGGACACTTTGTTTTTGTCTTATAATTGATTCTTTTGCTGAACTCCATAAGAGTAGGCTCTATGTCTGGTTCAGCTTTGTTTCCTGCAATGTGATTTAGATATAACAGGGTGCATTGTCTGTTGGAATGAATGAGAAAATGTGGCATTAAAACATTGCCCTATGCTGACAGTACAGCTAAGCCAGGTGCCCGGAATGACAGGTGGCAGTAAACACGCTATGCAGTGCGAGTTAAGGGGGGGCTCTGCAGTGAGACAGAGTTGGGCTTCAGGTGGGGGTAGGAGTTGACCCCTAGGGCTCTGGGGAAGGAGAAACAGTGCTGAATGCAAGTGGGCCTATAAATGTGCCCGTGCACATACATCAAGGAAGTGTGTAATTCTGATGGTACCTTGAGAACACACACAGTCTACCTGGGAGGTTTGTGTCTCTGCTTGGCTCAGCTGGTGGTTTTAGTCTCTTGGCTTTGCAATGTTAGATGAATTGAGAATAGGTAGATGTTGATTTTAATCTGTTTTTTAATATATAATGGCTGAAGTCTGTATTATCTGACAGAAAATAATAATCTGTTCCTTGTTATATAGAAGGCACCCATCATTTGCCTGCCGGCTGTGCATCTCAGCATGGCTTTGCTAGAAGCTAGAAGCTTCTGTGGCAGAACCTGCGTTTGCCCCTCCACTGTCACTGTTGTGTCCAGACTTCCCTTTTCTAATGAGGAAGCTGGTAATTGGATTAAGGGCCAAAAGTCTTCCATTATGACCTCACCTTAATCTGTTACATCTGTAGTAGCCTTCCTTTCAAGTAAGGTCCCAAATAAGGGGTTAAAGGTTGACTGTTCTTTGTTTGTTTTGAGACATCATTCAACCCATAACGCTTATGTTCTGTTCTTTAGTGTCACAGGTTATGAAACTTCTTTTCTTTTTGGCAATATTGGGCATTGAACCAAGGGCCTTTGCACTGAGCTGTATCCCAAGCCCTACTGTTGAGTTTTATTTTGAGGTGAGACAGGGTCTTGCTAAGTTGCCCAGCCTGAGGTCGAACTTGAGATCCTTCTGCCTCACCCTCCCACAATGCTAGGATTACAAGGGTATCCCACTACGTCTGGCTTTGAAACACTTTTAAAGTTGACTTGGTGTCAGTCTGACTAAAGAATAAAGGGAGTTTGTGTTCTTGAAACTTGGGTATGTGTAACCCTTGAAGTAAGCAAACTGTAAGAAGAGGTTCTGCTGCTTGGGTTATGAAATAAAACAGCGTATGGCTTTGCTGTGGATAAGCAGAAGGCCGACTGTGATGCATTGGCCACCTGTTGCTGTACTTAGATGCATGTGCAGTGAGTGGAAGGCATGGGGTTTTTTATGTATCGCTTTAACCCTGCAGGTTATATGTTCTCTATTTCCACTGTGCCAAGTGCTCAGGCTTTGAAACATTGCTGAGTTCTTAAAGCCTTAGTTTCCACACCTTTAGAGCGAGGCCTCTGCCTTCCTGGCGGGGCTGTTACTTAGGGCTCATGCAGGTACTGCCTCAGTATTCTCTGTCTTCTTAGTGTTGGCAGTGCTTGAAGTGGCTGTCAGCAGTGCAGCTGGACTCCACTGCTCTGCCAGCAGGAGCATCTTGCTGCCAGGGGTGCCAGACTGCCCAGCATTCAACTTTCCAAATATAGTCACCAGGAAGGTGGCCAGAGGAAGTGGAAGTCTTTACTCTTATCCAGAGGCTTCAGAGGCTTTCTTTAGGAAAGGTCTGGCAGCGTTACGAGGCTCTCCCAAGTCCCCATGTCCTCTGCCAGCTGCCGTTGTACAGTGTAGCCACCAGCCACGTCTTTGCTTTTCCTAGAGTTATGAGTAGTGCTCGGATCTGGAGAGTGGAGGGTGCTGTGGGACAGTCTATTAATGTTTTGGAATGGAATTTGGTACAAAATTTGGATTAATGCAATTTTTAGAAAAGTATATACATTTCATAAATGAAGGGACATTTTAATAAAAACACCAACTTAGCAGTATACTTGCAATCATTTTTTTCTCTTCCAAGTATCAATATCATGCTTTAGTTTTCTCTGAGGGGGCTTTATACCTCAACATAATTCAACACAACAGACCACTTGTCATTTCATGTGACAAGCCATGATTCTGTAATTAGAAATGATAATACTAATTACTATAAACTTAAAATGGTTAATCTTAAAATGGTTATAAGGATCAAAAGAAAGAGTTTAAACTTAGGTTGGTATTTGGCTGATTCCCTGGGTTTATGCCACTTGCGAGATCATCCAATTTTTCCTGAAGTCAGGTAACTTACTGGGAAAGGTGCTTTAAAGATGTTAAGGGCAGAGATATTAATGTCAGTTTGGAAACATTCAGTACACAGATTAAATGAGTTTACAGGGTCTTTTTCTTGACATTCACCAAGTAGCGTATAGTGCAGCCATCTGTCTCATTCTTAGGGGTCAGTAGATACTCATTTATCACACTTTCTATGCAGATCAGTGTTTGTCCCTCAATTTTTTGTTTTTGAGAGGGTGAAGTCGCAAACCTGTGTTCTTGATCTGGTTTTATGCTGTCTTCACATAAAGGAAAGATGACTCGTGAGGAATCCTGTGGTCCCAGTGCTGTTGGCAGACAGATGGGCAGTGTGCTTTAAAAGGGTTGGTGCTTATGTTGAGCGATCCTCGGTCTGGTGGGAGAAGGAAGCGTGTGTCGTGCACAGAGCTGCAGAATCATCTGTTGTTTCTCGAGTCTCAAGCGGCATAAGGTAGATAACCAAGAATAGACAGAAGTGAAGGAACAATTTTCATACGCACTTACACAGAGAACCTAAGGAGTGGATATTGTGAACACATTGTTTTCTTTGGGAGCTTCTAAAGTACATCTGAATTGTGTGTCAGTATTACATTCTTCAGAAGGTGAACTTGGGACATCTGTCCCTTCTCCTTCACTTCACTCCCTGGAGGTTGTAGAGTAAGAGCAAGAGGAGATCCGTAGTACACACTAGTAGGAGCTGTATTGGAGGACCGTGCAGGTCAGCGCTCCACCCAGTAAACCAGCGTCACCTCCAAGTGGATTAATAAGCAAGCAAAGGAAGGCACTTTGTGTTCTCTGCAACAGTCACAGCTGCTTTGTTCCTTGCATCAAAGGAAAGAACAGAATGCCTAATTATAATAATCTTCTAATAATTACAATATTTGGCATTCATTTTCTTTTAAAAATCTATTTGAGTAACTACTAGCCTTCAGAAGATGTTGGAAAATAGTACTTAGGCAGCAGCTGGCAGGCAGCTACCAGTGTGGGAGTCTGCGTAGTACTCTGCTCGTAAAAGATTTCATTAGTTGGACATACACTTTGAATTCCTTATTGCTGTGTGAGCGCACACTGGAGCAGCTGCTTTGGAAAAGGATGTACAATAAACATTGCTACACTTGTTTTGAATATGTGGGTTTTGTTGGAGTATTGCTCGCCATCTGGAAGCGAGAGGAGCGAGCGCCTTGCTCCTAGCAAGGAAGTGTTGGAATCTCCACATGTGCTCCTAATGCAGTTTGCGGTCCCCTCCTCGTTTCTCATTCATGGAGGGGATAATTGACAGCTGTAGTCATTTTGCTCCAGCAGAGCCTTAGTGAGCACGTGAGCTGCATGGAACATGGGACGCAAAGAAAGAAGCTGTCAGCTCTTCCCGGCCAGTTGCAGTTTGACGTTTGAGAAATGTTTTTCATAGTGTTTATTGAAACAGCATTCTTTAAACAAAGGATATGTATGGTTGGTCAGCAGGTCATATGAAAGTACTGGTATCTGGAGAATAAACATGACCCTTCTCCTCCATCCCAAAGCACCTGAGGGCAGCTGCCATCACTGCTGTGGTCATTTTTTCTTTTTGTTTGTCTGTCTGTCCATCTTCCTTCCATGTGTGTCCAACCCTCCCTCTTTTGTGCCCCATCAAATCATTGAACATCTCAGTGATTCTGAGCAGAACCCTTCATCTGAGTAACTTGTCCCTGTGGACATTTTAGTGTCACACATTCATCCTCTTGAGGGTGTGGTGGCTTGGAGAGAGACTGGTGGGGGTGGGTAGAATAGAAGAAAACCCTTTTTCTAGGGGACAGTGTTTCACTGTTCAGATGTAGTTGGAGGAACAGCTGCACCTAACTTCCGTATGTTACTCAGTGACCTGATCCACACCGTGGCCCTGGGAAAGTAAGTCCTCTTGCCCTGTTTTACAGATGAGTAAGCAACTTGCCCAGTGTCACATAGCCTAGTAAGAGGTTCCAATTTAGCTGGTTCTGCTCCAGAATCATGTTCTTCAAATGTCACGCCATCTTTGGGCTGATGATTTTAAGTCATACATTTTGGCCTCAAAATTAGAGAAATGGAAGTTATATGTTAATGACTTACATACCAGATCAGAGAGCTTATGCCTGATTAAATACAGGATGTGAAACAGCTCCTCTGGGACCAGGCTCCTTGCAGGCTTCAGTCCCCCTTTGGGTTTCGCTGTTGACATAAATGTTTCCCCAGAGAAGATTCTTGCTATACTTTCTGGCTTTTGCAACTACTGGTGAGTAGGCAAATAGATCTGGAGACAGCCATGGAAAGGAGGAAGAAGCCTTGCAGTTTAAAGCTGTTTTCTATGGAGACTGACTCTGTGGTTCAGAAAAGGGTAAAAAAAAAAAGCTTCTCTATCGGGGGCAGGAAGGGTGTGTGGAAAGCATCTAAAACCCCTGTGATAATGAGGGTCTCAGTGAGTGGCTAGGTGTGAGAAAGGGTATGTACGTGTGCACATCTGAAATACAGAGGAGCCTCTGCAGATGCCTGGCTGACTAGTGTATGCTGTGGTGGAGCATGGTGTTTTGAGAGCTGCAGTGATCTCTCATTCCCCGTTAGTTAGTAGTGAGGTAGGCAGTTTATGCTAGGCTGATGTTTTTCCTTAGGTGTCTTTTGAGTTAGCTATTCATTTGTGTGTGCTTGCAAGCATAGGTACACATGTCTACCTGATTGTAGCACCAGCAAAATGTCATTCCCTCCAGTATGAGAATTGAACCTGTGGTTTTTGTACTGAGCTATATCCTGAGCCCTATTTTTTATTTTGATGCAAGGTCTCTCTGAGTTGCTCAGGGTGGGCCCAAACCTGAGGTCCTCCTGCCTCAGCCTTAGAGTGCTGAGTTTACAGGCATGCACCACCACGCCAAGCTACCAGCAAAATTCTGAACGGCTATTTTTTGCTAGAAGTTGCTTTCTTGAACTTGGACTTACATTGCTGATCACATCATAGCACGTCCTTTTTTTTCCCCCCAAGTGGCTTTGTCCACCTACCTGACCAGTTAGGTGACACTTACTAAAATGTAGACTTCAGGAATAATGTGTTTAAAGATGACAAAATATTTTCTGTGTAGTTTTTTAATAATTTCTAAACTAGAAATGTCTGAACATCTGGATTCAATTCAAAATTGCTAATCTGAATCCTGATGTTCAAGCAGTCATTGTGAAAGGCGGTAGAACAGAGCATCCCTTGTGCGTGACAAGGTGACATACGGTTTTCCTCTGTAAGTTACTTAAAATCTAAGAATATTCCCCAGCGTTGCAGAAATGTATGATACCAAGGAGGGTTTGGAGAATGTTCTGCACATATGGATGTTGTGCTCTGTTTAAGATTGTGCTTCAGCGCCTGAGATGTGGATCACATTGTATATTCACAGGGCTGTGCAGCCATTACCACAGTCTAATTGAGAACATTTTAGTCCTCCAAAATAGAAACCCTGTATGCATCATAGAGACTCTCTGTTCTTCCCACCAGCCCTTCAAGATTCACCCATGGTGTAGTGTGAATCATGTTTCCTAGAGTTCTGACGAAGTTCGTTCTGACAATTGGGGCCTCTTTCTGATGTGTCAGGTGTGGGGGGTGGACAGGCACCTGGAAGTGTCCACTGGGCTGTTTTCCGACCTCACCTGTCAGAATCCTGCAGTGGTCTGTGTCCGAACCCATAGCTGGTGTTTCCTCCTGCCACTTCTGCACGTACTGCAGCTACAAGATGCCCACGACTGTGCAATCCTTCTTCTGTCTCCCTATAGTCTGTCCTCAGGGTGGCTATTACCTAAGTGCTAGTGTCAATATTTCTCTCTTAAATATTGGGTTAAAATTTTTAAAAGTCTTTAATGCTGTCACAGTCCAGCACAGTGCCATATTCTTGGTCCCTTTTGAACAAGAGACTGAATTTCTCACTCTTGGGGAACTGGGAACCATCAAGCTGATGCCACATTTGGTTGTGTTTGGGGGCCGTTTTCTGGTTCATGCATGGTTCCTCTGCTGGCGAAAGGGCAGGTTAGTTCCCTTGGGCCTTTTGACAAACCCAGGATCCCATTCCTGAGAGCTCTGTCCTTAGCACCTGGTTACCTCCCTACCACCTCTACCTCTTAGCCCATCACTCTGGGGGGAGGTTTCACCTTACTGATTTGGAATGTACAAACATTCAGACTGTAGTGGGTATCCTGTGATCTTCCATTATGTCTTCAAGTCCTGTTTTTGGATTTTTTTTTTTCCCTGTGAAAATGTATGTTCAGAATGACCGAAGACAGTGCCAAGCCTTGTACAATGATCTCATAATTCACATATTCACTGGAACATTTAGTAGAGCTAACATGGTCTTGGGGCTGTTTGTTGGGTAGCGTGTATTGGGAGAGTTAGAGGCTTTTGGAAAAATAAAACCACACCACTGCAGGTGGCCTTTTAAGAACAGGAGTGATAAAGCAGAGGATATGCAGGAGAAGAGGCATGTTAGCATTATTCATGAGTTAGAAATGACCCTGCTGTGCTTTAATGTCCCTTCCCAAGTTCAGGTTAAAATGTAATTGCGAGTATGGCTGTGTTGGGAGGTGATTGGATCATAGGGCTCCATCTTCATGAGTGGGTTAGTGTCATTATTGTGGGAGGGGTTAGTTATATCTAGCGGGCTTGTCGTAAAGCAGCCCGTCTTTGTTTTTTTGTGTGTGTGTCTCTTTGAGAGAGGGTTTTGCTGTTCAGTTCAGGCTGGCCTAGAACTCACAGCGATCCTCCTGCCTCAGCCTGCCAAGCGCTGGGATTACAGGCCTGCACCACCATGCCCAGCTTTAAAGCAACGCATCTTGCTTTCTGGGTCTGTCTTATGTCATGAGATGGCACAGCAGGAGGGCCCTTGCTGTATACCTTGCTCTTGGACTTCCCAGCCTCCAGAGTCATGAACTAAAGAAACTGCCACTGCTTATAAATTACCCAGTGTTACACTGTCAGCTGTTCTGTTATAGCCCAGAAAGCAACTGAAACCATCTTAATAAGAGTTTTGCCAGGCTTGGTAGTGCACACCTGTAACCCCAGAAATCTGGGAGGCCAAGGCAGGAGGATGACAGTCTTGGGCAACTTAGCAACTTTGTGAGGCCTTACTTCAAAATAAGAGACAGAAAATAAAAAAGATATGTTGAGATATGGTTCAGTACAAAGGCCCTGGGTTCAATTCCCAGTTAATCCCTCCTCCCCCCAAAAAGCAGTGTTTTTGTACAGGTGCAGTGTTTTCTTGCTATCCCCTCAAAAAAAAAGCTGTGTTTTTCTCATTGTTTCTTGGCTACTTTTGTCCTTGATGAATCATTTTGATACTGGATTGGGATTCACTGTTAATTTTCCTGAGTATAATCTGAGAGTTGACACATTCCATTTATTCTGAAGACTGATTTGGAGGAAAAATAAAAATAGTTGCTAATAAACTATGATTTCTACTAATCAAATCCAAGCTGCCGTTACCCAAAAGTACATGCCTACTTCCCAACATCCCTTATTGTCTCCCCGGATTTGTCTAGGTATAAACCAGAAACACAATTGGGTTAAAATTCCCCCTAAAATTGTAGAAGTTAGTGGACCTGCCTGCGCTTGCCTGCTAAAGTCATTACAGACACAGGACAGATTGGATTAAGTAGTAATGACATGTTGCTTCAAAGGATTTGCTTGGATTCAAGGAACCCGAAATTCCTGCTTTGTGCCTCTAGTTCTCTGGTGTAAACACAACAGCTCTCCTTGGAGCCGGTGTTGCACAAGCGAGAACAGTGGGGGAAAGGTGGAGTTACCCATGTCACAGGTGAGTAAACAAAGCTCCGGTGCTTGTTTCTTAAGTAGGTGTAGGAGACAGGTCTCAGGTTACGAGACTGATTAACATTCTCTGTGACATTCCACATCTGTGTGGATATTGAGAAACAGTTGTGTTTAAAGGAAGAACAGTGCCATTAGAAATTCAGGGGACGAAACATACAGTGTATGCGTGTGCTGTGTTTGTGTGTGTCAGTATACATGTGTGCATTATATTTTGTCCATACGCATTTTCAAACAGTCACTTAAACAGGAGCCTCCTGAATTTCCACTTCATTTTCCCCTTTCCCGTCTTTCATTTCCCCACAGGAATCCATAGCGAAGAAAACTGCGAAGAGCATAAATGGAGAGGCAGTTCCACGAGGGGAAAGGGCTGACAGCAGCTCAGAGAGCGTGCTGGGAAGAGAGCCCGGACCCCAGGGGTGGAGGAGAGGAGAAAGTCTAGCAAGTACCCGGAGTAATTGACCTCATTCCTAGCATGGCTGCCGTGACACTCAGTTGCAGTTTGATTTTTGTAAAGGATCAGAGAAGTGTGGGCTCTGCTTGAGGCACTTTTAAACCTCACTGCTGTGCTGGAATTGAAGCCGGAGCCTGTGAGAGGATTTCACTGTCTGGCCTTGAATAGGCAGAGCCGGGAGAGAGGCAGGTGCTCACCTCCCCCTTCCAGATGGGACTGCAGGCCCGACAGCAGTGCACTCATTTTCATTCACAGTGTTATTCCAAAGCCTGTGTTTCACTTAGTAAGACAGCAGGGCCAGGGAGGCTGGTCTTTTTTTTTTTTTTTTTAAGGGAGAAAGGTTTATTTAGCTCACAGTTTCAGTCCATTGTTGGCTGGCTCCAAGGCAAGGAGACTTGGCAGAAGAGCATTTCAAAGGAGAAACCATTCATTGCAAGCAAAAAACAACAAAGCAAAAGCAAGTAAGGGAGGACCATACTCTTTCTGTCCCTTACAGCTTATCCAGGCTATAAGGTCTTGAAATCATGAATCCTGTTTATAGCCCTGGGTCTTCTGGGGTTCCCTATGCAAATGCCAAAGGAATTGGTTATCCAGCTGGTTTCCCTATGGGCTATGCAGCAGCAGCTCCTGCTTATTCTCCTAACATGTATCCTGGAGCGAATCATACCTTCCAAACAGGTTACACTCCAGGCACACCTTACAAAGTGTCCTGCTCCCCCACCAGTGGGGCTGTGCCACCGTACTCCTCTTCCCCCAACCCCTACCAGACTGCCGTGTACCCTGTGCGAAGTGCCTACCTCCAGCAGAGCCCATATGCACAGCAGGGCACGTACTACACACAGCCATTGTATGCAGCACCTCCCCGTGTCATCCACCACACCACCGTGGTGCAGCCCAACGGCATGCCTGCAACGGTATATCCTGCTCCTATCCCTCCCCCTCAAGGCAACGGTGTCACCATGGGCATGGTTGCTGGGACCACCATGGCCATGTCAGTAGGTACCCTGTTGACTGCTTACTCTCCAACTCCTGTCGCCCCTCACCTGGTCACTGTACCCACATACCGGGCCCCAGGAACACCCACTTACAGCTATGTGCCCCCTCAGTGGTGATCACTCTGCAGACAAATGTTTGAGGATGGAGCTGTGCAGTTACATCATTGAGGTTCCACAGCTGGTGCTGCAGGCCTTGTGCCTCCAACCAGGACTTTCTTCTTAACGCTTTCAACACTTAGCTAAACATGAGGCTGGTCTTTTTGATGTCTCTGTACTTCGCCTGCACTGTCCTGGAAGGGCCGGGGCCGAGATCGCAGAGAGGATTCAGAACAAAATCAAATTGCAACCCTTCCTTTACCTCTGTGGCCTTGGGTAAACTGCTGAGTAAACTCTGCCTGCCTTAGGTCCTGTGCTGTTCGGTGAGAAAACATAATCCACCCGCCTCCTAGTAAAATGAATGAGTTTGTGTGCTTACACAGTGCCTAGCACAAGGAACGTGCTGTGGAGCAGTGTCCTTAAGAGGCAGAAGTGAACAGCTGAGCATGTGAACAACAAAATGAGGTATTCTGTTCCACCTAAGTCCTCTGCCCAATTCAGAAAGTTATTCACTATTAGTTTCAAAATGTTTGCCTTTGTTATTGTTATAGGACTAATCATATGAACATCTGTCTTCAGCACATACAGGAACTACTTAACTAGGCAGCAGGTCAAGATAGGGAAATGAACACTTGGGTAGGACCTGGGAAATGGCCTTGTTACCCGCGGAAGCCTCTCAGATGCTGGTTGCATTCTCCCTGCAAAAGTAGTTCTTTGTGAACCTGGCTAATACAAGTTCTGCTGTGTTTATACTTCACATAAAACTATTTGAAAAATCCCCTCAAGTTTGAAAGAACAGTCCTTATTTAGGGCTAACCCTTATATAGTACGGTTTAATTTATCTGATAATTTTTATTACTAAATTTATTGATTTGTGATCATTTTAAATGGTACTGATTCTATTAAAAATGCCTTTAGGTTATGGTCACTTGTTTTTGATGTGGTATTACATTTAGCAAAAGGTTCTGATTTCTGTGTTTCATGTGCAGGGGGCATTGAGAATGTGAAATAACCTTTTTCTTTTTAAGGAGGAGCTTTTTTTTTCTCCCCATACATGACATTTTGGAGGCTGTTGTCCACAAAGATTAGGTGGCTGGAGAGAGGGGAGCTACAGATACGCAGAAAAGGCAGGAGGAGCTGCGTGGCCTCTGGACGCGTGCTGGGGCTTGTCGGGATGTGGCATGGCTATTGTTGACAGTGGTTTAGAGATCTAAGATGGTGTGGCGTCTTACCCAGTTCTTTTTCTGCCTTCAAGCGTTAGTAAGACAGTTGTTTCTATAACTTTCAGGTCTATTGCCTGGCTGGGTTAATAGGCCTTTTCTAGTAATGTTTAAATATATTCAGAAAGCCAGGCCAGGTGTGGTAGCACACGCCTGTAGTCTCAGCACTTGGGAGGCTGAGGCAGGAGGATTGCCATGAGTTTGAGGCCAGCCTGGGCTACAAAGCGACATAGTAAGACCCTGCCTCAAAAAAAAAGAAAAGAAAGAAAGGCATCGTGACCATTTTATATGTGACCAAGTCTACAGTGGATGTTTAAATAAAATTATGTATTATGGTGAAAGACGCGTAGCCACTAATCTCTCTTATAAACCTCTCACTTCACATAACATTGTCCTGTCTACTTTTCTGAAGCAGCTGTGGAAGTCCTCTTTTGGGAGTGTGTTGATGAGGTGGATCAAATTACAGTGAAGGCTGCTGCTGGGTGCCATCCAATGGAAGGCAGCCTTACAAAAACATCATTGTGTGGGTGTGTCCTCTTTTGCTTTATACATTGGATCTGGCACCCTATGACTTGGGACTTTTCTTCCAAGTCAAAATGATTATGAAAAGTAAATGTTTTAAATGGATTCAGGACATTAAGGCAGTCACAACAGTGCAACTAAATCATTCCCTCCCTCTCCGGTTCATCTCTGTGTGTGTTTGTGCAGTTGATGTTTGAATGTAATTATAGAGCTGAAGAGGACAGCTGTGTCTGTCATCTCTGCATTTTGTCGCTCTGCCCTTCTGTCTCTGTGCACACCCTGCTCTGTCCTTTCCCTCTGTCCATCCTAGTGCCTTGCCCAAGACTAGGCTTGAAAAGAGCCAGTTGAAAAGTCAGGAATTTCTCCTTGGAACCTTCATTATCAAGAGATAAATGGCTGTCCCTGAGTTCCAATTTGTAATTTCATTTTTGTAGTTATAATGGACTCAGATTTTAGCTTTGGTTTGAGTATGACACCCTTTAGAACATGTTCATGTGGCATAATGGGAGATTGATTGGACACCTGGTCTGTTTGCTGAAGTTCTTTGGTGTTTAGAAACTGAAAATCTTAGAGGTTCATAAGTGTCCAGAGAGAGAAACTCTTAAACATTTCACTTTTGAATAATGTGATGTTTACAGAACATTTGTAAAGTGGCCTAGAAGTGTTCCCTCTCCTTGTGCCCGGTTCCCCCATGTCAGCCTCTTTCTTTACCCTAATAAATTTTTCCAAGCTAAAAGACCGCAGTGGTGGTGTTACTGTTCAACTCCAGACTTTGTTGTCTTCCTACGGTGTAGATACTTTGATTTTGCTGCTGTGTGGTCGCTTGTAGTGTATTGAAGACAATTTAACACTTGATGAATGTCAACTACATGTTAGTTTGAGGGGTAGTAATTTTTGACTTCTTGGGAGTCACATAGCTCTTTTTCCAAAGTGTTAACCATTACAGAAGTTTTCTCCCAAAACATTAAGACACAGATTTTATATAGAACTTTAGACATTTTGTAAGTCTTTTAGACTCTTATGACTTAGATTAAAACAATGTCTGTCCTTCAGGAATTCAGCCCAGTTGAAGACAAGGGCAGTGCAGGAAATAGAGTATGACGTGTCACACTCCCCAGGGGAGTTGAGTCAAGTATCAGGGAGCACTGGTAAGGGAATAGTTTCGTTTCAGTTGAGAGTGCTGCAAGTGCCGGAGAGAGAAGATGTCCCTTGACTTGGCCTTGCAGAGTGAGCAAGTTACTAAATCAACAAAAGATCAGAGAAACATTTTAAGCAGGGGTAATAAAATCACAAAGACCTGGGCAGAAGTGCACTGTATCATTTGTAATTGGTGGGAATTCTGATCTCGCTGCAGTAAAAGATGGAGCAGGAGATGGGCTAGATAAAAATTGGAGAGGTAGGAGAAGACAGGAAAGGGAAAGAGAATTGGATACTTTTCTCAGTTTATAAATTGTAAAATCTTTAAATGATTGTTTAGTAATTTGTACATACTTTTCACCTTTAGTTTTATGACTTAATAATTTATTGCTTATATCCATCCATATGTGAGTTGAGTAGGATGGTAAAGATTGGCAGGCTTGCTTGTTTTGATGAAGTGTCAGGAGTGAGAGACTGGAAGTGATAATGAGGACCCAGAGAAGTTTTTCCTCCCGCTGAGTTCAGAAAGATGGGGTGTGTTTAATGAAAGCAAAGCACCAGTGGAGATAGAGAAGGGAAGCTGCTAATTGAAATAAGGTAGAAGGGTTGATCTAACGTGTAGGTCTTCCTCTGTTGCATTAGAAGAGACTGGGTAGTCTAATTGGCACTTCATTGCTGGTATGTGCTATATTTAGAACGATTAGATTTACGTAAAGCTTAAGAATCGGCCCACAAGTAATGATTTTGGCCTAACTTTGATCGCTGTATACTCACTCCACTTACTTAATTTCTACTATTAATATATTTAAGGTCTTTGCTAAGTTCTGTGATAGGAGTATCAGAGTATCCGTGCTTTTGATGAACGTGGTTGAGGTCACTAAGGCTGCAGAACATACGTATAAAAGGATACAAAATGTATGTAATGTGGGAAACTCTGCAGGTCCTTCTCATGCTTTGGGGCTGCAGGTGCAGGCTATGGCCAGAGCAGTCCCTCCATCATCACACTTGCTCAGCGTGCTGGGGAAGTGAAGGTAGGATCTTTGTAGCTTAGTTTGTTCTAAATAAGTTCTTCAGAAACCAATCAACCTGTTTGTACACTTAGTTCATCCACAACTGTTTTCTTTCTAATCACAAATTATGTACCTTGAAGAGGACTAAATTTTATGGTGACCTCTTTTCATTCAACGTAGATCACTGTGTTAATTGTTAATTTTTAACCAGATAGATACTATTTATAGAGGAATTGAACTTTTACAAGAAAAAATATTCCTGCTTTAAAATACACCACATTTGAATATAGGTTTGACCCCCATGCTTAACAAAAGGAGGGTTTTTTGTTCATCGTTGTAAAGCCCTTTGGGCATCATATTAATTGACTTAGGAAATTAATTTAAAATGAAACTTCATTAGGCAGTTATTACTTTTGCATGTATATTTTCTAACTCTTCAGTGAAAACACAGACTATTTCGGATACTCAAGTTATATACATAAGTTTTATTATTGAAAAATGGTTTAGTCTTATAAATAATTCTCACTTTATAGAAACATTTTCCTTTTGTAAGAATTTTGCAAAAAAATTTTACTAAAATTACAGTGTATAATTTGAAACATGTTATGCTTGTGGGCTCATTCATTTAGCAAAAATATGCAAAGCATATGACAGTAACAAGGAAGAAAGATATGGGTCCCCATGCCCGAGCATCCAGGCTAATGGAGAAGACTTAATGGACAGGAGTGGTTGGTCCTAAAGTTGAAGATGTCATTTGTTTCTTTGGTAAGAGATCTACAGCCTAAGGTGTGAGTGGAATCCAGCCGGAGTAGGAGAGTGCATGTAGGCAGGGACAGCAGGAGAGAGTGCTAGAGGCACACCAGTACCATATGCTGGAGGTCTTCTCACAATTTAGACTGTACTGAAGATGCCAGAAAGCTATTTCCCAGAGGAGATCATAGTTGCATTTTGAGTAAGATTACTCTGACTGCAGCAAGCTGGGGTGGGAAATAGACTGTTGAGGGCTTGAGTGAAGGCGAGAGGCTGTGAGCTTCCCTGGTAAGGAGGCTGTGAACTCAGCGAGAACTCTGCAAGCTACACACCACTGCAACCGCTGTGATAGTCCAGGGAAAACTGTCTGTGCAGCAGCCTGTTTCAAGAAGAGTAAAACTTCGTGTGCATGTGGCTCTTAAATCCCATTCAAGGACGCTGAGTTCCAGGAAGATTTCCTATTCTAAAAGATAATACACAACTATTGCGAAATTTTATTTTTTTTCCCTCTTGGGAGAGTGTTCTTTATAAGATGAAATTTTAAAATACTGAAATTGTGGAGTCTTTGGTCATACGGAATTAAAAAAAGTTGTTTTCCTTTCAGTTTTAAATATATCACTCTGGAATACTTTGCCCTGGTCAGGCAGAGAATTCAATCTGCCAAAGTGTTAAATAGTACCATTAAAAATTCGGAAACCTGAAGCAAGGCAGTAAGGCTAGAATGACTGTAGCCAAGCCAATAAAACAAGCTTATAAAATGAGCATAGTTCCAGGGAGGATGAAGTATCAGGACTGGCCAAGCAGGGGCCTCAGGGTGACACCAGGGTCCTGGCCAGATTCTGCTGTGTGTTCACCTCTGATGCTGCTCAGATGAATAAGGGCAGTGTTTTTAGAAAACCTTTTGTATTCCTTGATTTGTCATTCTCTTCCAAGAGTAGAAACATTATATAGCAGATACATGAAACTATGATAGTTTTTTAGAATTCAATTTTGAGTCTCTAAAGGATTGTTGTAGTCTACTGTACTAAGACTACTTGGAGAGAATTCTGGGGGCAGCAAGGGGTAAGAAAAGAAGACAGACAGGGGGGCGCTTCTGTCTTCTCCTGAGTGATGGGAGGCTAGGCCTTAGTAAATAAAAACTACCTTACATATAGGCAAGGGAGCAACCAATACAAAAGGAGAGAATATATGTATAGTATTGGAGGAGTCACTTAATTTTCAAGACTACAGAAACACACTAGAAGATACCTTGCAGAGCTAGCCAACCCAAGAATTTTGGGAGCGCGGTCTCCAAGACTGACCTCACTTCTGACTTCCATCTGCATAGTTTGGGAGTTTTGCCAAACAGCCTTTGGGTGTGATAATTTGCTGCAAGAACTCAGAATTTACTGAAAGCTTTTAAACTCACGTTACGGTTTATTAAAAGGAATTTTGGGACAGGAGTGTAGCTCAGTGGTAAAGGCTTACCAGCAAGCACAACATTCTGGATTTGATTCCCAGCAGTGGGGGGCAAAGGAAGAGTATTTTGATTCAGATCAAAGTCATCCAAAGAAAGAGTAGTGTGAGGCAGAGCCTGGGAGGGTCCACTGTCAATCTTCAGTTCTCTTCTTCCGTGGAGTCAGGCCGAGCTGCCCTCCCAGAATTCATACTGCACATGGATGTTACCAACCAGGGACGCTTTCCTAAGCTTTCTTGTCCCTAGTTGAATTTATTAGCACTTTGTTTTACATTGATTGCCTGGCTAATTGCCCACAAGTTGAACTCAGGTCATCAGGTCTTCTGATAACTGTGACTCAAAGCTGCTACTCTAAGTCACATGACTTTCTGACATGGACACCCTCTACCCTAAGAATGGTATGGCCAGCTCCTCCCTAAGATCCAGTGTGGCCATCCCCTTCCTCACTGGGACACTTCTATGAGATGTGACACAGAAGCCCCAAAAGGCCAGGTTGGTAGGATTGTGCTGAGTTTTATGTTGGGACTGATAATGGAGGTCAGGGTCACAAGCAGAGAGACCATTTAGGTAACTGTTTGCAGTATTCCAGGGGGATGTTGGCTATTCCCTTCTTATAGTGGGAGGGATAACATGGAGTTTGAGTTGAACTCTTTCAAAGAAAGGCCAGCAAGGTTTGTTGGTGGATTGGATGTGTTTGTATGTGTGGAAGGAATCTAGGATACCTCTTAAAGCTTTTGGCATGAGTGAGCAAAGAGTGGAGATTCCATCATGGAAGTGTCAGAAAGCCACTTGCTCATCATAAAAATTAGATGGCTCCCACCTCTACCACCAGTGGAGGAAAAAAACCCGTAAAAGCTAGCCCTTTGTTGATCATATATTGGAATGCATTAAAAAAATTGTAAATTAAAAGGAAATTGTTCTTCGTGTTTTACGTATTTGAAAAAAATATGTTGTCCTTTATAGTCTCTGTGTCAGGGCCTTGAATGAAAAAGACTACATTATAGACCAATTTTACTGTCACGTGGATTCTTCTCTAGTAATAATAAATTTCTAAGTTGTATTCAGATATTTTTATTCTGAATGGCAAAATTAAGAATGTCCAGACCTAAAGGTATCTGACCTGTTGAAACTAGTTGTATTTGCAGAAATCTTTGCTCTGTATTGTTATGCGTGCTGCATGCATGAGGTCTCATGTTTCTTCATTTCTCATAGAGGCCTTTGTTTCTTCATGTTCTCTATTGACCCAATAAATTGGTTTATTTAGTTCAACTAAGAATAGCTTATCTAAGGGAACTGTAAATACTGAATTCCATTGTAGCTTTAAAAAAATTGGTGGTAATTATTTTCATATAGACTGGGCTTTTTCATTGATTAAACTGAATGTTGGCAGGTATCATTCTGTAGATCAAGTAGAAGGATCTAACTATATTCTAATTGTAATTTAAAAATTAGTAAAGTCTTCCAAGTAGTGAAATTTTGTTAGCATTACTCTGTTTTCTGCGATTGTAGTCAGAAGACACCAACTGTCACACACCCATCCCTATCTGTACATACCTTGCCATGGCTGACAAAGCTGTTGGCTTGAGTTTGAGTTGTTTTCAAGCTCTAGTGACCCAGTAATGTTTTTGTTGAATTATGGGTAGTAAAAACAGTTTGCTTAGGAAAATTATCATCATGGGATTTGTGACTGGATGCTTATATTTGTTTATAATGGTGGTTGAAAGGAGTACCTAGAAGAAGTGCTCTGTTCAAAATCTAGTTGAGAAGTGCTTTGTCATTCTTGGCTGTTTGTTAACTTAATTTTATTCCCTCACTATATAAAAATAGATCAGCATGCTAAAGCAGTGTTTCTTTGTTTTTTGTTTTTTTTGGTTTTTCTTTTCCTTTTTCGATATTCGTAGGGGTTGAACCCAGGAAGCATTGGGTTTCTTAAATTTTGAGACAGGGTCTCACTGAGTTAACCAGGCCTGCCTCCAACTTTGGTCCTGCCTCAGCCTAGGAGCTAGGATTACAGGTGTGCGCCACCACACCCAGCAGTTAGATGTTACTGAAGTTAAATACAAAGAGAATGCAAATCTTTGTTTGCAGTATGTATGTATCAGGAAAAAGTTCAGTGAGAACAGATTACTCTGTGCTAGTGTGCAGTTGTGTCTCCTATGCTGTCCTTCCAGTGTGGTATGTCTGGATTCCAAACTTAAGAAAACACTAATTACTGGTTTAGCTTTATACGTTTCTTTAACCTTGAGCGATTGAGCGATATAGATACCACCAGCAGCTTTGGAATAGGGAACGTAAGGGCTTGTGCAGGGTGTCTGAGGGAGGACCACTGCAGGTAAACACAGAGCCTTGGAGTTCTTGGGAGATTCCTGAGCCTTGTATCCCACAGCCACTACCGCTAGTTAGTTCTAGTACTTTATCATGCAGCTTTCTGGAAAAAATTCTTAAGATACTGTGTGAATTCTGTGGTTTTTTTTTTTTTTTTTGCGGTACTGGGGATCGAACTCAGGACCCTGCGCTTGCTAGGCAAGCGCTTATTCCACTGAGCTATATCCCCAGCCCGAATTCTGTGTATTTTAGCAAAACCTTATTTATACTTTCATGAGAAAGAAAGCCTTTTGTTTTTAAAGTACTCTTACTAAGCTTGATTTCCATGTGTCCCTTTTTCCCCATGATCGTGGCCCTGCCTTCAGTTTTATGTCCCTTTGGACAGGGCCTGCTCTTTCCTTCCCCACGTGCTTGGAGAAAGACCTTGTTTGCTGTGTGCGTCTGCATAGCCAGAATTGCAGCGTTAGTGCAGGCTTAGTAATTGTCCTTCCTGGCTGACTGAGAGCCATTAGGCATGTCTGAAGACTGACTTGTAAAGATGTTTTTAAAGTGGGGGAAAATCTGCAGCTGAAGGCATTGTGAATGTATTGAAAAAGCCCAAGAAAGTGTAGAAATAAAATGTTTATTGGCTAAAAGAGTGTCATATGGATCTTGGGTCTAAATTCTGTGAAACACGAACATGGGTTGCCTGTTTTGAACCCGCTTCCAGACTGCTTTATTGCTTCTGCTGTCAGTCAGTGCTTCGTGATTTAGCACATGGGCCTTAGGGGATTGTCATATCATACTAACATGGTGAGAATTATATTAGATTCTTCCTTCTGAGCATGCACCAAGATTAAAATCTTGCCAGGATTGAATGTTAGAAAGTTACAGTAAATTATGCTCAAGTTCCTTGCTCATATACTATTACCTTCAATCCTGTAAAACACCTTTCCAAAGTAAATATAAATATTTTGAGATGTAGTGGCTTTGTATATACATATACCCGTCAAAATGTGGCAGTGTGTGGTTGTGTTTTTATTAGTGTTCATCAACTTGGGTTAAAGCTCCATAGACATATGATTGAAAATTGGGAAGGAATGGGCTAAGGATATGGCTCAGCGATAAAGTGTTTTCCTAGCGTGCGCAAGGCCCAAGCACTGGGCAAAAAATTGGGAAAGAAAAATAGACAATCGTGGGTTGTTTGCTGTTATTAGTAGAAAAATGTTTTACTAGTAGAAAATTTGGGAAAACAAAATTTACTGTTTTCCAAATATCCAGTGGATATTTACATCACTGGAGGAGAAAAAAAGCACAAATTGGAAAAATACCCTGAAAATATCAGGCAAGGGGGTGCATATTGAGAAATGCCCATGGAAGAGCAGTGGTTTTTTGTTTCCCCCCACTTTGGGAGGAACTCTTAGCAGATTTTGAATTAAAGATAACATAAAACTTCAGTGAGCACAGTGATTAACCACCTCTTTATTAATGATTAGAGGAGGTAGAATGAGTAAAGGAAGAAATGCAGATTTAAAGGTCAGAAGGAATTTTAAGAGCTTGCTCTGTCGTCCTCCCCTTTTTCAGAGTCAGATTTCCTCTTAAGAAATAGGGTGAAATCAGGGAAGAAGTAAGCATTGGGGGTGGACTCTTGTGTAATCAAACTTACTCTCCTTGTTTTTTTACCCAGGCTTATAGATAAAACAACAGCAGGTTTTTGTTTAATTTTGGAGTGTAAGCATTCTTGAAATATTTTCACTTTTTTTTTTATAGTTTTTCATATTACAAAACTGCATTATGATTTCAAATATAGGAACATTCTTAACATATAAAATACAGAAATCAAAAATTCCCCTTAATTTCATTCTCACAGAAATAACCTATCAGTCTTGTTGTCTGTGCCCCTGTATCTTTTCTTACGCTTTTATTTTCTAGAAATGAACTTACACTATTTTATTATCTTATAATTCGATATTTTAACTTCACATCTTCAATGTCTTTATTATATATATATATACTTCTGTCTATATTTAATATTAATGTGCAAATGCATGCTACATTCCATTGTATCAGGATTTGTTCAAACATTCATTTAACTTTTTCATGAACACAAAAAATATATATGAATGAAAAATGTTTCTTGGTACTGTATATATATTTACCTTTTGTACTTGTATTAATATTTAGTAGGATAAATATTTCTCAATTTTAGGATATAAAGATAAAATACAAATTTGTATTTCCTTTAGTGAGGTACAGTTAAGTCTTTTAATCTGATAGCCAAGACATTTATATCAACTTGTAATCCTTAATTGGATTTCAATAATCATTTATGGTTTATGGCCACTTACTTTGATATTTTTGTGTTTTAATCGTGTCTTCTGATCATATTTCTAATTATGTATGAGCCCTTTACATATTAGGGAAGGTAAGTTTTAGTTTGTTGTTGATTTTCTTTCTCCTTTCGTCTTTTGACCATATATGTGGGTGTTTGGTGGTGTGTATGTCTTTTGCTTTGTAGAAGTTTTAAAAATTTATTAGTGCCATACGTGATTTTCTGGGTTTGGCACAGTGTTTCATAAATCATTTCTACCTCAGAGATGGACAAAAGAAATTCATCTTTTGTTCTTTTTTCTGATAGTTGATTTGTGTCCTGTGTTTCCTTGGCCCATCTGGAATTCATTTTGATTTTAAAAGTAAAATGTAAGTTCACTGGTAGGGCTATAGGATTAGCTTAGCACCTATTAGCACTGATTTGAAAATGCCACATGTATAAAATACATAGTGTATTTGAGTACTTCATTTTATTTGCATGTGTCTGAACTCTACTGTGTTGTTCTTATCTGCTTATTTTCATACCAGCCCCTTTCCATTAAAATTAAAATTATATTGAAATAGACATGGATACAGAAAATTAAAACACACATATACAAGTGTATCTATTTAGCTAGGTAAATTTGACAAAGTAATCATTCATTGTAGCCACAACTAGATCAAGAAACCTGAACCATAGAAAACCAACCCTAGTGACCCTGGGCACTACTGTTAACCCTTTTCTCCCCAGTCTAGCCAGTGCTGAACACGGACCCTCACTTCTACACCATAGAAGAATTTCACCCGTGTGTCCGCTTTATCTGAATGTGGTCATGAATAATCATACAGACTCTTAGATGCCTGACTCCTGTAGCTGAATACTGTTTTTGACCTTCAGCCAGTTATATTATAGGCTCTTCTTTCTCATACATTCCTTCCATTGTAGGAATGCACAGTTTACTGTACTTACCCATTCTGTTACTGGTGGGCATTAGGGTTGTCCCAGTTTCTAGGTATTAGAAATAGTGCTGCTATGACTGTACTTGGATTTCTCTCTTGATGAACCTATATACACATTTCTCTTGGCGATGGTTCTAGAAGGAAAATTGCTATATTATGCCTTTATTTTGATAAAAGTCTTTTATCTACTTTTAACAGTTTCATATTTGACTTAGCTTTCTGCCATGTTATTTTCTTTCATATTTGTATTTGGCTTTTTTCTTCTTTTTCTCTTCTGCATAGTCTTGTGATCAATTTTATTAGATACGAGCAAACATTTTTATAAAGTAATTGTGTCTACATTTCTACTACCAGATTGCTTTACTTCTCTGTTAATAACTTGCTGTTATCTAGTGCATTTTACTCATTCTGTTGGATATATAAAATTCTATGCATTGCTAGTATACCCATATATTTGATTTAATATCTAGTAATTTTCTGGTTTGTCTTGTTTATTCATCAAAGTGAACTTTAAGATCATTTTGCAGTTTACAAAATAATATGTTGGGATTTTTATGTAGAATTTTGTTGAACTAGTAATATGGGTATGAATGAGCTGCTTAACAATTTTGAGTGAGCCTTTCACAATTCAGAATAAGACTTGTTCTTCCAGTTACTTTGAGGCATCTGATATATCCCATATACTAAGAGGATTCATCATTGTTTTAGAAGTGTGAATAGAGCTCTTTTTAATCTTCTAATTGGAGTGAAATCCTTGATACGGTAGGGTATATTAGTTCTCTAATGTACTGCTAGATCCTTTCTGTTGGATGTTATTTTGAGTGTTCATCCGTTTTCATAAAATGGTGTGTCTTTGGTTTTTTATTTTCAGTGTGTGTTGATATTTTTTGTAAAAGGAATTGACAAATTTTCTTTTATCTGTTGGCAGGAGTGTATTAAATAGCTTTAGAATGAATTATCTATTCCTTGATGATACTAAGATCACTAATGGAATCATTTGGACAGATTTGGGGATTGTAGTTTACTCCAAGGCATTTTTGACTCAAGTGTACTATAAAATTTTTACCAATTAAGTCAATTTTACTGGCTTTTATTTTCAAATGACTATTTATTTGGACCCTATTCTTAGATTTACGAACATTGAGTTAAAAATTTTTGTTTTCTTTTGTACTAGTAATCGAACTCAGGACCTTGTGCTTGCCAGGGAGGTGCTTATGCCACTGAGCTATATCCCTGGCCCCCCGAAAATTTTTATACATGTGTCTTAGTTATTTTTCTCTCATTGCTGAGACAAAATACCTAATGCCCAGAATTAAGGAAGGAAAGGTTTATTTAGCTTACAGTTTGTGGAGGTTTCAGTCCATACTCCGCTGGCTCCAAGGCAGAATGGCACATGGTAGAGGGCAACAGTTCATGGCAGGGGAAGACAACAAAAAACAACAAGAGCAAAAAAGGGGAGGAGCGGTAGCAAGCAGCCTTTTCCCTCCCTTATAGTGTATGCAAACTCGCTGCCCCAGGGCAGGTATAGCCCTCACACCCATAATCTTGGCACTGGACCTTGGATCAATAAAAACTTTAGAAACCCACCCCATGGCTGCATGAGGCTTTGGGGGAACACCCAGACACAAACCATAACACTGTAATTCTTCTTACCTTCCCTGTATTCTCCTTTTCAGTTTTGTGCATTTATAGTTCCTCCCTTTAAATGTTGAATAGCATGATTAGTGATTTACCAGTTATACTGAATTGTATGAGAGATAATAATCTTTAAGTTTTTGTTTTATACTGTGTATTTCAATATCATTCTTTCATTTTGATTTTTTCTGACTTCATTTGTATGCATTGCATTTTTTTGCATTCTTAATTTAGTAATAGATTTTAAAACTATGAAACACAGGTTATAGATTTAATACTTATGTCTACATTTTGACCTGGTTTTTATTTTAATTATAATGCTCTCAATAGTCTATCATTTTCAATTTCAACTTTGACCTAATAGCCACGCATGAAAGAGTATGTTAAATGCTAACAGGTTAGAAGTTTTAGGTGGTATTTTGTTGGTATAAATTACTGCATTATGATTGGAATACTTGAAAGTTGTTGTCTTTTACTTTTTTCTTATTTATTTACTTATTTTTTTGGAGACAGGGGTTCACTATATAATTTGGCTGGCCTTAATCTCAGTATGATTCTCCTGCCTCAGCCTCTAGAGAGCTGGGATTACAGGCCTGGGCCATGACACCCAGCTCTCTTCTCCTTATAATTTATTAAGATGTTCTTTTTATTAGTCTAATAAGTGTTTCTTGAGTAGAAGTACAGTTCCCTTTTATGCTACAGAGTTAGAATTAGATGGGTATGTACTGTGTCTCATCTAAACTTCATCTGTCTAGGCCTAAGGGGTTTATTAAAATATTGACTGATGTTTTTGTATCAGTTTTCCTTTTAGCTCTTGTAGCTTTAAGTGTGTATGTACATACTTTTAATTTTTTAAACAGTTTTGTTGAGATGTAATGGACATACAAAAACCACACATGTAAAATATAAATATTTTTCAAATATATATTTACATACCCACAAGACTAGCAATCACAACAGCTAACGTACCTGTCATTTCTTTTTTTTTTTTTTTTGGTGGTACCGGGGATCAAACTCAAGACCTTGCACTTGCCAGGCAAGCGCTTATTCAACTGAGCTATATCCCCAGCCCCAAAAATCAATGTCATTTCTTATCTTGGTCATATCAAGCTACTATAACAAGGTATTACAGACTGGATAACATACACAATAATAATTCTCGTAGTTCTGGAAGCCGAGGAAAAAAATCAGGGTGACAGCATGGTTGGATTCTTTTTTTCTCCCTTCCTCTTCTCCTTCTCTTCCCCTTCCGCTTCCCCTTCCCCTTCCCCTTTCAAGACAGGGACTCATTGTGTAGCCAAGGCTGGCCTCAAACTTGAGATTCTCCTGCCTCATCTTCCCAGAGTGCTGGAGTTGCAGGTGTGCACCACTGCACCCAGAGTGGTGGTTAGTATTTGAACATCTGAATCCAAGGGCTGCATGAACATTCATTCCAAATAGTTCCTTCCCACAAGGGTCTTTACTTTCCTGACCCCTTTTGACTTAGTCACTCTCTTTTCACTGAGACACGTTATCCAACAGCCACAGCTTAAAAGAGGAGAGGTTTATTTTGGCGTACAGGTTCAGAAGTTTCTGTTGCTTGTCTCAGAGGCAGAAATAGCATGATGGAAGGGCCTGGGCGGAGGAGAGCTGCTTGGGTCACGGCGGGGGGAAGCAGAGGCAAGGGCAGCGCTGGGGAGAGAGATGCAGCCTCCCAGGCCACGTCCCCAGTGATGGCCTCTTCCTACCAGGTCCCATGTAACAGCACAGTCGGCTCCTGAATGAGTGGATGAATCTGCTGGTGAGTGTAGTATGCCCCCCTGTCTAAACCGATGAGGCTTTGGGGGGCACTTAACTAGAACACCCCCGTTACCCTTTCTCTTCAGGTAACCATGGATCTGCTTTTTCTTTTAGTATAGTTTGCCACTTTGGGAATCTTATGTTAATGCAGTTACACACTAGCTTTTCTGTGTGGCAACTTGTATTCAGCAAAATTATCTCGATTCATTCTTCTAGGGTATTAACAGTTCATTCCTTTTTATTGGTCAGAAATACTACATGGGATGGAAACACAATATAATGGACACTTCTGCCCATCTGTTGAAGGGATTCTTGTTTGTAGTTTAGGGATTATTACAAGTAAATGTGCTCTGAACATTTTGTCAACAAGTCTTTGTGTCGTTTATTTCTTCTAGGTGAATACGTAAGACTAGGATTGCTGGATGATACATTTAAATCCTACCCCATGGTGCAGCTTGAACCCAGAGCCACGTGCATGCTATGATTGTGTTGAATTTTAATGATACTGAACAGTATCATGATCTATGAACATGGTATATTGTTCAATTTCATTTAGTAGTCTTTTGTAGTTTTCAGTATAAAATTCTTTGGTATCTTTTGTCAGAATTACCCCTAAGCATTTCATATTTTTATGCTATTTTGTTCCTTTTAGTTTTTGATTGTTGTTAGTCATAGAAATAAATTTTTTGCATATTGATATATCCTGTAATAAGTCACTTATTCTGACTGCATCCTAAGGAAATATCCATGTAGTGAATCATGTCACTAACAAATATATTTTGTAATAAAGTACCTTGTGTGGATCTTTTTATCCTATGTTCTTGCTCTTGGACTTTTCAGCAAAGAAAATTGGTACCTTTAGTTTTTAGGGGAATTGTTTAAGTATGGTTTTCTTGATTTTTTTTTTTTTAAGAGGGTAAACCTAGCTGTTACTGTTGTTACTTGGGAGGTAAGGACTTGTATTTAATTCTTTGTGGAGCCAAAATGAAAGGTAGTGTTGGATGTTTCAGGGAGGTCATTGAAGAAAGAAGGAAGGGGCTTGGCAGCTTACACCTTGCTTCACCCTGTACCCAGGGCTGAATGTGGGCAGCAGATACTGAGATGTCTGCCTGGCAGAGGAGCAGGGGGTCCGTTTCCCATGTGCAATTGCTGGAGGAAAACATCAGGAAATCTGGCTGATCTTCAGTTAAATGTGTTTCCAACCCTGTCTTAGCCCCAGTCTGCCTGCTTGTCTTTAGAGTACATGGTGTTCCATTTTGTGGACTTCCTGGTGTTGTACATAGTTTGTTTGAGTCTACTTCCTTCTTTTTGTCTTTCCCCCAGGGGGCCCTTCCATTTGCTTCCCACCTTCCCAGGCCTGGCTGTGCCACATCTGGGTTCATGCACCTCCCATTCTCCTTTTCCTTCTGGGTATCTGTGGTCTCAGTCCTTTGTTTTAGTGAAATTTGGGGAGGGAGCAGAGAAGACCTGTAGAGCCCACTTTATGTACATAAAATCATTCTTTTTATTGTAAAATAAACTACATCACATAAACATGTAGTAGTTACAGGGTGAATTATCTTCCTCTCCAGATTCAGATGTGGAGTCCTCACTCCCCCGTGTGACTGTATGTGTAGATAGATGCTTTAGAGAGGTGTCATGAAGGTTAATTGAGATCAGAAGGGTGCTCCAGTATGAGTGGCTATGCTCAGAAGCAGAGGAAAAGACACCAGGATGCATTGAACAGCAAAAAGGCTACATGAGGACATGTGAGACAGTAACTGTCACCCAAAGAAAGGGTCCCCCGGAGCAACAACCCTGACCACCCCTTGATCTTGGACTTCCAGCCTCCAGAACTACGATGAAACCAGTGCCTGTTAAGTCGCAGTCTGTGTGGTGTGATTTGGTGGCCCCAGCATACTGACCCAGGAACCTTAGTGAGGTAGTGTGAGAGGATGCCCTTGTCACCTCCGTCCGGTACCACACCTGAAAGTGGAAACCCCTCCAGCATGCCATCCCAGTCACTATCCCCTTGCTTCCTCCAGAAAGGAAGAGAGAGTGCCTGCCATTCCAATCTCTTTTCTATTTCCTTGTTTTCTTCAGCCCTATGTACACTATTAAACACTCTACTTTTGCTGAGTTTTTTTTTTTTTTTTTTACTTTTTTGGGGTTAGTATGAGGGATTAAACCCAGGGTCTCATGCATGCTGGGCAAGTGCTCTACCACCAAGCTGCATCCGTTTCTTTTATTTTGCTAAGTTGCCCAGGCTGTTCTCACACTTGTGATTCTCCTTCCTCAGCCTCCCTGGCTCCGGGGGTGTAGGCACGCAGCACCGTACTTAGCTGGATTCGTCTTTGCATCTCTTTCCAAACCTTACGTGTCTCTCCATCCATTTGCCCCCTGGTTTCCCCAGTCCACATTCTGTAATTCAACACATGCCTTGGTCCTCTGGTAGTTTTTGCAGATTGGCATCTGCATACAGAGGGATGATCAGATTTGGGGTTTGTCCCTTTGGCAAAATTTTATGCGGTGTGTTCTTTTCGAAAGGTGCTCGAGGGAGCAGCTGGGCTGCTCTGTAGCCATCAGTCCTTCTCTGGTGAGGCCCTCTGTCTCCTGCCATGCCTTTCCCAGGAAACGCTCTACACCTGTGATGGTGCCTGCCTGCCTGCCTGCTTGGAGGTTGGAGTCCTGAGGCTTCTGAATGTCAGTTTACATCAGAAATGATGTCTGTGAGTGTTTTGGTTTTTTTTGCCTATTCTGTTTTTATATCACATTTAGGGAGAATTAGAATTTTGTTTACAGAAAAGTAAAGATTTTGTCTTATTTCAGACAGTCTACTTTTATAAAATAACAACCTTGTCCTGAAGGCCAAGAGAGTAAAATTATCTGTTAGAGCTTTACAGTTCGCACTTACTGGGAAAGGTTATGTGAAATCACCATAGAGTGAGTTAGTGAAGTAATTGATCTTATTAATCACTAATAAGTATCTGAAAATTATCCAGAATGTGGCAGCTAGCTGAGTATATGTAAGTACATTATTGAAAATCTCGAGGTCAGTTTTCATTACCACTTAATGGAATGGACCAGATACTTTGGCATAAAAAATGTGCTGTGACTTTGTAATGTAAGTTGTACTATATCCACATAGATATATGTCAAATAAAATGAGTAATTTTGTGAAAATTTAGAAAAGAACTGGGACTTTTCCTTCCTGCTAATCTCCCTGTTTTCATCAATTTGAAGATTGCTTTGGTCCTAAGAGTATTTTGACTTTGATTTCTTTAAACAGGACACCACCTTTGTTGTGTAGACTTCAGGAGGAGACAGGAGGGAAGGTTAAAATTTTAAAATAAGAGTTGTGCTAATTACTACCTTCTCATCTTAAATTATTGTAGTAGGAATTTGAAATCAAATACAGCACGGAAAACTAACATAGGCAAACTACCTGGAGCCTAGTGTGGGTGAGACGTGAGCTCAGTGTTGATTCATTCAGGAGCAGTGTGGCTGCATGTGATACACTGTGTTGGGCTATAATAGATGACAGGTAGAGACTTGCTTGTAAAATGCCAGTATGTTTTCTTGTGTTAGACACTTAATGTCCCGTTCTCTTCTAAGATGATTTTGATTCTAACTCCTGATTTTTTGTACTAATGGGAAGATGGTGAGAGAGCCAGTCACTTGCCAGCATTTGATGGGAGCTGTCACACGGGTCTTTCCCACCTCCTTGGGATCCTTACATTTACTGGCTTTTTGTCGATGGATTTTAAGGTCAGGGCTTTAGCAGCCTGCTTCTATGGTAGAGGAGTGGGCATTCTCATACAAACACTGTTTACATTGAATACAGTAGCCCAGGAGCCCTGTCTCGCACTGCTCTTCTGTCTTCATTAGGGGAGGGGTTGCTGAATGCTTGGTCGCTGACTCAGGCAGGAAATTAGATGCTTGTTAGGGTTACTGTGGGCCAAGGGAGAGTAATATCAAGAAAGAGGATTTGGGACTTAAACCTTAGTCTCTAGTCTGTTTAATTTATCGGTCTTTCCACAGAATTTCCTTGTTTGCCTTAATTAAAGATTCTGAAATTCTGGTACAGTTCAGAAAGCCAGTCGTAGGGGAGATGAGAAGGGCGAAAAATCCAGGGAGATTCTGAGCCAACTCACCCACTTAGCAACTTAACTTCTTCAGAACCGCGACCCCCATGGTGTGGTGCTTCCTACACATGTTGTTTACACTGGGGGCTGTGTGTTGCCACTCGTGTGTGTGTCCCTGGTGCATTTGGTCCAGAAAAAAGCAGGCTAGAAAGAGACCTTTTCCCTGCTTTCTCCTTCTGGAAAGCTGAGGTGGTAGGGATACGGGAGCAGTTTGCGTGACCCTCTCCATTGGTGGCGTAGTGGAGAGTCAGGTCTCACTTAAGACTTCGGTGACTGTAAGCACGGGCAGCAGCATCTCCGCCCAGAGAGAAACCCTCCGAACTGTTCTGGCGAGAGTATACAAGTGAAGAGGAGTTTCTTCTCTCCTGGAATCCCTTGTATTTTCCAGGGTTTTCCTCCCCGTAGGTAATATCTAGTGCATGCTGGTTTCATGAATACCCTAGTTTCAGAAATGGGAGGAAGTAGGGAGTGTTACTTACATCTTTTCATTTACACATTTTATGTACGTTTCTGCATCCATTATCACGCAGCTTTTCTGTGTTCTTTTTCCTCTAAGTGTCTGAACATTTTAAGAGTATTTAAACCTTTTTGTCTTGTCTTTTTTTTTTTGGCGGTACCGGGGATCAAACTCAGGACCTTGCGCTTGCCAGGCAGGCGCTTATTCCACTGAGCTATATCCCCAGCCCTGTCTTGTCTTTTTAAGGAACCCCTGTGGTCATGTAGAAAATTTAGATAATTATGAATATGTAAAAAGGACAGGGAATGGGAGCTCCATCTGCACACCATTCATAGGTGCTACCTGAGAGTTCTTAGTGCCTTCACTCTGCTGTAACAGAAACACCAAGACTTGAGGGCTCATCCAACAGAGACTTCTCCTACTTCTGAAGCGTTAGAAGCTCGAGCTCAAGATGGAACGGCTCTTAATTCCTGGGCCAGCCTCTTCCTGCGTGGCACAGAGACACCTCCTTGCTGTCTTCCTGGGCTGGGGGATCATCGTCATCCCTACTTAGGGTCACTTCAGGAACCTCCAGTGTCAGGTCATCACCTCCCAGAGGCCGCGTCTCCAGGTTCTGTCTCAGATGATTAGAGTTTCAAATGAGTTTGAGGGGACACAACGTTTAGTGCAGTCCGTAGGAGAGGGCTAAACAATAATGGAGGAAATCAGCGTTTAAGTCCCATAAATCTTGTAATACTTTTCTTCCCTTTAAAAAGTTACCCTTTTTCCTGGTGTGGAGGCACATCCCTGTAATCCTAGCACTTGGGAGGCTGAGGCTGGAGGATTGTTACAAGTTCAGCTTGAACTGTATGGTGAAAACCTGTCTCAAAAAAGACACACATGCACAAAGACCTTTTTATTGACTTTCCCATTCACAGATACCTTTGATGATGGAAAACAAGGCCGCACTTCTCTTTGTGTTCTAAGAAAAAAAAGTTGCAGTTACTTTAAGGTGCCATCCATTAAGGAAAGTATGCTAGTTCCATAGATAAAAGAATATGCCTTAGAACTTTTGAAATAGTTATAATTTTGAATTGTGTAAGTAATATGTGAATCTGTTTCTTTAAAGTTTCACCATTTTTTGTATGGTTTTGAAAGGTTTCTTCTGTTTTGAATACATTTTTCTACCGGACATGGTGGTACGTGTTTGTAATCCCAGTACTTGGGAGGCTGCGGCAGGAGGATCTCTTAGGAGTTTGAGGCCAGCCTCAGTAACATGGTGAACTCAGGCCAGCCTGAACTACATGAGACCCCACTTCAAAAAAAAAAGTGCCTTTCCATATTTTTATCTAGTTTAAAATAATTTTTGTTTTAAATCCAGAGCTTTTTCTATGCATGTATAGACAGTTTTTTAAACAAATATAAACAGGTTTTTCACTTCTAACAATATGATGGAAATACATTTTTGTATCATGGAATTACATTCTTCAACATAAGTTTTCATGGTCACATAGCATTTTATTATTGTACTGTAGTAGTTAGCTGATTTATTATCAGTCACTTAGCCCTTCTAACTGGCTATTATAAATAACACCACAGCAGCACTTTTGTGAGTGTAACTGTATGTATGTACCTCCATAATTTAAGTTCTGTAGGCAGTTTGTGTTGCAATAAAGGTGTGTGTGTTCATGTGTATATTCAAATAGAATTCAGAAGAGGTTATATGAATTTACTTTTCTATTCACAGTAAAAGGGACCATAAAATTTTCCCCCCGCAAAAATAGAAACAGTTCATGTATAAGTTTCTTACGCTTGAGTTTCTTAGAAATCACAAGCATCTTATTCCACACATTCATACAGCACTCACTGAATGCCTACTGTCATGCCTAGGATAGAGAAGTAAGTGCCACAAAATCACAGAGCATACAAGTTTTCATTTTTTGCCTGCAGTAGTCTGTCACTGCCAACTCCCTGCACTGTGTGAGACTGCCCATTTCTCTGCATCCTTACATTTATCAGACACTGTAATTTTTGCTAATAAGTGCTCAAAAATACAGAGGACAACAGTCCTTGTTCTCCAACCGCTTAAGGTACTGGGATAGGATGTACAAAAAGGGATAAGCCGGCTAAATAGTAACGCACATTGCTGTCGGGCTATGAAAGACAAGTGAGAAGGTGCTTGGGACATAGCAGTGAGTGTCACTGACAGTAGATAAGGAAGGGTCAGAAAGACGGTGCTTGGCTGTTTTGGGTGTAGAGCGTGAGAGTTCCTGGGCTAGGAACCTGGGGAGGGATTGCAAAGGACATTCACAGCAACATCTGCTGAGGTGCAGGCTGTGAGCCTGACGGGTACTGTAGGAGTTGCAGAAACAATGTAAAGATGGAGCTGTTGGATAGAAGCTCAGGTTAAAAGGGAAAGAGATCAGGTCATGAGTGATCTTACTGGCAAAGTCGTGAGGTTAAACTTTTTTGCGTAAGTGAAGGGAAGTCATTGCTGCAGTTTGATGTAGGAGGTCACTTGAGCTGATTAGGTAGGTGCATGAAATAGTGGAAGGCATAGAGTCCATGATGTTGGGGGTTTGGGTGATTCTAAGAGCTGACATGTCTTCGGGAAATAACATTGATCTTGAAAGGAATGAGCCCAGTAGGGATAGGGAGGGCTTGGAGAATAACACGTTTCAGTTGCCTCCCTATTTCCAGTGGAGGAATTTAGCTCTGCCAGCATGCTTTTCCCAGGAAAGATTGGTCTATTCTTAACTACTCAGATCTTTGCTGAGCTTTGGCCTATACTGTGCTTGCGTGTATGCCTTTTACCTTTCTGGAGAGCATGCATTCTCAGAGAAACTCTACTCTCCCGCTCAGGGCCCCCTCTGCAAGTCTTCCATATTCAAGAGGAGAAATGAGGGTCTCACAGTTTTCACCCCTTCCCAAGAGGCGCATCTCAGAAGTTGCCCCGCACACACTCGGTCCCCAGACCCTCTGAGTGACGTTCAGCTCCCGTTAAGTGTGTGAAGTGGCAACTCTTTCGTCCAACTCAACTAAGACTCGTCTCTCACAAAGGCTGAGTTGGCATCATACTTTTATAAATTCAGCAAATTTGACTCTAGCAAATATAGCAATGATAATACTTTAGTTCTGATGCCTGAAAGCAGTGGAACTTAAATAAATGAGCATTTCAGTTCCTGGGACCCATTTGTATCCCCCTCCCTTGTGCATTTGTGTTTAAAACCAATTATGTTAATATGTTTACTTCGCAGTGTAGCTTGCACCTCAGGATTAATCCACACTATGACATTAGATGTCATAAGCATTTCATTTCCTCATTTTTCTTACAGAGGTTTTTGAGCTCAGAAATGTGTAAATTTACTTCCAACTATTCTTTTTAACTTGCATCTTTTTAAAGTCTGACTCCAGGAACACCTTTTGTCCTTGAGGCATTAATTTCTGGCATTTTTATTGGAAGATTTTTCTTCTCTTTTGCACATCACAAGAAATATGGATGGAGAGAAATATTAGTAGTACAAAGCCAAAAAGTCTTAGCGAAGTACATAGATAGCTAGAGACAAAATCACTATGAAGTAAGGAGTTGATGACTAGGCAGTTACTCGGCATGCAGAGCAGTCAGATCCAAAGGCTGCCCAGTATTTGGTTTGGTGGAGAGGAAACTGTCACAGACGGAGCTAGCGCTGCTTAGATTGCCCTCTACTGCCCCTGTGCTCTGTGCTACCCTGTGATTGGGATGCGCCCACTTGACTTTGAACACATCTGGTGCCTGTAATTGATTACTTGACTTCATTACATCATTGCTTTTCAAAATGTGGTCCTGGCACCAGCAACATGCCAATCACCTAAGAGAGAACATCTTAGAAATGCAGGTTCTTCACCCCACCTCCTCCTGATGGGTAGAATCTCCTAGACTAGGGCCCAGCAGTGCTGATGTTTGGGATCCACTAGAGGAGAGCATAAAATGCAGAGAGGAAAAAATGGCTCTTTGGGTCACTAGGAAAAAATTGCATATATCTCTTCTTCCTCCTCTTTAGAATTGGCTTCAGCTTCTGAGGTTTGAGCTCACCTATAGTCAACAGCAGTCTGGAAATTGCCTGGTACTTGCTTGGTATCCTGGGAGAGCCAAGGCAGGAAGATCACAATTTGAAGCCCAGCAGGATGATTTGCAAGACCCTAGCTCAAAATTTAAAATTTAAAGAGGTCTGGGGTTATAGCTCAGTGTGATGGCCCTGGTCTCAACCCCTAGTATCTCTCTCTGTCTCTCAGTCTCTCAGTCTCTCTCTCTCTCTCTCTGTCTCTCACTCACACACACACACAACACACACACACACAACACACACACACACACACACACACACACAAAAGTAAATGGAAAATTCCAGAAGGAAACCATTCATAAATTTGAAATTGTGTACCATTCTGAGAAGTGTTACAAAATCTCTTAGCAACATATTGTTCTAATTGTTGTTATTCTTTTATTGTGCCTAGTTTATAAACTAGACTTTATCACAATACGTATATGTAGAAAACATGGTAGTACATGTAGGGTATAATACTGTGTGGCTTCAGGCATGACAAGGGGTCTTGGTACAAACTAGCAGACAAGGGGGTAGCTAATGTAGGAAAGAATAGCAACACTGGCTTCTTGGGGGAAGAGACCTGATGGCTGTTGGACAAGAATGGGGGGAAGATTTCACTTGTACCCTTGCTTACCTTTTGAATTTTGTGCTGACAAACCATTTAAGATATGTATTTTTATGGTATTTGGGTTTGATCCCAGGGCCTTGCACATGGTAGACATCAGTGAATTATGCCCCAACTCCAAAAATGTTTCAAAAATCATGTATACTTAAATCATGAAATTTTTCTGTTCCTAAGGAATGTATCTGTTCCTAAGGATTTTTCTTTTCAACGTAATAGATTTAAAAGGAAATCACAAGAAAATGATTTTTTATTACACTTTCTATTTGAATTACCAATGTCTTCCTTGTATCTTACATCTTCCAGGTATCTTTCCATCTCCAAACTTACATGCACGTGGACACATGCACACACATACTTCAACTAGAAATTGAAAGAGGCAGAATCCAGATTAAGAGCCTGAAAGAAATGAGGGGTGGTGGCAGTTGAATTGTCTGTGTGACAAATGATGAGAAAGGCTGGGAGTTTTGAAGTTAAAGAAAAGGAAAGGCGCTCACTGAACTGAAGCCAAGCGTATAAATGCCTAATTCAGTACAATGTCAAGGCTTTGGAATGTTGTTTTCACTGAGATTATAGCTATGAACAAGGATTACCACAGCAAGATAAGAAGTCCCCCTGGGACAGACTCTGTAAAACAGGCCACTCAGTTATGTAACTAGCTTACAGTGAGCATGATGTCATGGTGGCTGTTCTTGGTCATCTGCTCTGAATTCATGTGGCTTGACTATAGAATTTACTATATAGGAGCACATTTATGGTTCCATATGGATTTTTTACACTGTTACAGTTAAGCAGAATATAATGTAAAAGAAGAAGTTCGGGCATCCTGATGGTTCTAGGAGGTGGATACATCCCTGTGTTCTTCTTGAAGTCCCTTACTTGGCTTCTGTGGTCTTTCTTACTTGCTCTGGGCATCCCATGACTGCTGATGAAAATTCGTAATTGGGACCTGAGTCTGAAGAAGACAGTGATTCCTACAAGGTTTTTAGTGGCCAACCTGTAGCCTGAGCACACAGAGTAGGGTTAGCCTAGAGCAGCTCTCCAGTGTCCTCTGGTAGTGATGATGAGAACCAGTTGTATCCTAAAGAAGCCCAAAGAGATCACAGCGCTTGAGTTCAGACTTCTGATGAACCTACCTTTGTTATACCAGTGCCCTTGCAGGGTCTGTGTGTGATATACACATCCTGGTTCTTGCTCCTGATCTGATGAATCCAAGGAGGGTTGAATGAGTAGTGAGAGGAGGGAAGTGAGGAGTCCTGAATTTTGCTTTAAAGACCCACTACCCTGATCCCTTGCTCTAGTGCAGATATCTAATAAGATCATGTGCTTTGGGAACTTAAAAACCTCAGACTCAGGTCTTGACCAGGAAGTATAGAGGAGAACAGAATTTCAGTTATTTGCTGAAAAATGCTTTAGAAGCATTTAAAAACATACTTTATCAATGCATCTTTTGATGGGTATATAGGTTATTTGCAAGACTTAGCTATTACAAATTGTGCTGTTGTACACATGGGTATGCGTGTATCCCTGTAATAAGATGACTTTAATGCTTTTGGGAATATTATGGGTTTGGTGTTTTTTTGAGGGGGGGAATGTTATGGTTTGTGTTTGTTTTCCCTCAGAGCCTCATCCGATCATAGGGCTTTTTTTGGATAAGGCTGAATATAGGGTGTGTGTTTGATTTGTGATGCAGGGCTAGGCCTGAGGGCACTAGGATTAAGGGTCTCAGTGCTACTGGCCCAAAGGAGTCTGAATAAGATATGAAGGACAAAAGAGGCTTGTCTTCCCCCTTTCTCGTTGCTTTTTCCTGTCTTCCACTACTGTGATGGTTGCCCCTCTGCCATGAGCCACCCTGCCTTGGAGCCAGTGGATTATAGACTGAAACCTTTGCAAACTGTGAGCTAAACAAACCTTTGCCACTTTAACTTTGGATGTCAGGTATTTTTTATCAGCAACAAGAAAAGTAACCTAAGAGGGGGAGAGATACCTAGAAAGGAGTATAGCTAGGTCAAATGAAATTTCAGTTTTTAGTCTTTTGAGGAATCTCCACACAGATTTCTGTAGTGGTTGTCGTAGTTTACATTCCCACCAACAATGTATTAAGTACGTGTACCAGATTCCCACAATCAGTGTTATCACCATGTACTGTAAATATGTACTAATAAAAAATAAAACTTTAAACTGAAAGCAGTGTAACAACCCAAGAATTAGTAAACAAAACCACCCAGGAAAGTTCGGTTTTTGCTTACAGACTAAATGCTGTGTAGTTCTAGAATCGAAAAGGACCTATTTGTCTTGTTAGAAGTGTGAGTTTTGGATATATAATAGAGTTGTGTGTGTCTCTACATAAAATACCCAAAACATTAATGCTATATAATATCTAAAACATTTCCTCTGGCTTTAGAGAACTAGTTTTTTTATATATTACTGTGAGATAATTTATATAAAAAATGTGAGCGGGATTTTCCATTCAACTGAAACTAAGAATTGAGACTGAACATTTTTTTTCCTGTCCCTTGTTATATAGCCTATCCCTTGTTATATATGAAGTAGAGGAGTATTTAAGTATACACTGAATTATTTTCTCACACTGAACTGGCAGCAGATGAAAAGATCATTCTTAGGTGGGTGACTTGGCTGGGTAGAAAATACTGTTCTGTCCTGCTCCTCTGGCCTTGGTCCTACCTCGATTTAAAATATTAGGTGGATGTAAAACCCTCATCATAGATTTAAGATGAATTAATATTCAGGAAGAATCAAAGTATTACAACTTAGCTATATTTTACCCTCTTGTATGTAATCTCTTTAAGAAGTGTTTTCTCAACAGTGCCTGGTACCTTATGATTATTCATGTCCCACAAATTTCTCTTTCACTTTGAGAATTAATTAGCTTGAAGTTGATATCTGGTGGTCTCACTGTGGAATTACAGAGCAGCTGTACAGTTTGGTAGCTTGAAAAACGAAAGGATGAACTACCCAAGCAATGTTTAATGATAAGATTTTTTTAAAGTACCACCAGTCAAAATTTGAGTGCAGATTCAAGGGCATCGATACACCTTTTGGCTTTTTGCAAAAAATATAAAAATTGTGGGGTATTTTTCCACAGAAATAGTGTCTTTTAAGATGACATTCAGCTCAGCCACTGGCAACCACCAGTTTGTGTTCTTTCTCTGTGGATCTAACTGTTCTGGTTCATTCTTGTAAATGTGCCCTTTCTTGTGTGGTTCCTTTCATTCAGTGTAATGTTTTCAGAGTTCATCCACCTGGTGGCATGAGTCAGTACTTTATTCTTTTTCATGTCTGAATAATAATACACTGTATGGATATACTGTAGTTTTGTTTACCTGATCATCCAGCGATGGACATTTGGGCCTCATAATATTCCCAGTTGTACCTTTTGGCTGTTGGGAATAATGCTACTGTGAACATGCTGCATGTATTTGTGCTGTCTTCTGCCCTTGGGTGTTTACCAGTGAAACCATACATCTGTGAAAAAGACATAACAGCCTCAGTATAATAGTCCATAGCTGGAAGTATTATATCCTGATAGGCATCTTGGTGATATGGGATCTATACTCATTGAATTGAAACCTAAAATCTGTTTAATTTCATTGTTCCAAATTTCAGGGTAGAATCAGAATAAACAACTTTAATTTTAAAAATTCTGGGTACATTATTAGACAAACTAACAGAATAGGGATAGAAGAAAATTAGTTAATAGAACCCTGGGCAGGAGAAGATGGTGGCTTGGCTCCGATGGTAATGGTGGAAATGGTAAGAAGCAATCAGATTCGAGGTATGTTTTGAAGGTAGAGCTAATTTGATGTGCTGGTGGATATCCTGATGTGAGGGGAAAAAGGTTGCAGCAGATGATGCTAAGGTTTTTGAAGGGGTAGAACTGTCACTTAATGAGCTGAGAAAGAATGAGGAGCAACTTTGTAGGGAGGTAGTGTAGTCACGGTTTGCAAGGCAAACAGTTTAATACAGCACATAATTTATAGGATTATTTTGTAATATTCACCCAAAGAGTCAAATGCAAAAGAGTGCAGGACATCTTTTCATACATGAGAGACCCAAAGAATCTAGCTGAGGGCCTGGATCTCACAATGTCTCTTGCAATTCTGTATCAAGAATCTGCACTGGGAAGGCCCAAAGGTCAGTGGTAGAAGCTAGAAACTGCACTAATGGGATGAAGGATCTTGCAAGCAGTCTGAGGGATCTGCCCTGGAGCCAGAAAGCAACGTTCAAGGTAAGAACCAGAGCTCCCCTGAAAAGAACCACAGCCATCCTCAGTGACAAGAACCTGAGCTCCTCTGATGATGAGAACAGCCGAGTTCATATCAGGGAAGCCAGCGTGACACGCTCCTCCAGGAGCATCAGCAGCGCACCGTCTTCCCCTCCAGTTCTGTTGTTACGCTGTTGGCTACAATCCTCAAGTGGGCCTTCCACACTCAGCACCATGCTGATTCAGTTCAGCTGTGCATTACAAGTTGCCTGCCAGTCGTCACCCAACTACAGGAGGATCAGGAATGTGACTTTGGATAGGTAGAGATACCTGTTTAACATCTAAGGCCAGCAGTGAAGGAGGCAGCTATGATACAAGAGACTGGAGCTCAGGTGTCTGATCCAGACTGGGAGGACAAAATTTGGAGTTGTCAGCATAAGTGGTGAAGACCTGAGATTGAATGGCTTTCCTGATCGAGTGAATGTGTATAGCAAGGCCTGAGGCCTGAGGCCTGAGCTTTGGGCACTATCAGGTTAAATAAAAGTAGTGGAGGAGAAGCATCCAGCAAGGGGAGCAAGAAGGCATAGCCATTGGGAGAAGGAAGACCAGAGTAGTGTGGTTTGCTCATTTACTATTTCCAATAGGAAATGCTCAATGGAATGTTTAGATTCTCTTACTAACCTCCTCCTAGCTGGTTTATTGTTTAATTTGCCCCATGTAAATTGCTGTGGTCTCAGGGACATTAATGATTATTTTTATACTTTTTCCTCTGTTAATAAAACGTAGCATTTTATGTGAAAACTGAAATACAAAATGTAATCTAATTTTAGTGTGAACTATGAGTGGAATTAGGCATGTCCTTCTGTGTCAGTTAACCTTGCTTGTCAACTTGACAGGATTAAGAAACTCCTAAAAAGGTGATTGTTTTGCAAGGCCACTAACATCATCAGTGGTTAATCCAGTGGGTTAATCTGATGAGTTCATGGCTCATTGTACTGTTAGGAGGTGGGGCTTAGTTGGAGGAAGTAGATCAAGGAGGCCTGACTTTGAAGACTGTCTGATCTGGACCCATTGCTTTCTGGCTCATCTGTATCTGCTGTGCTTCCCAGTCAACATGTCTTGAGCAGCTTTACTGTGCCATGCCTTAGATCCAGGGGACCATGGACTGTGTCCGCTGAAACCCTGAGCCAGAATAAGCCTTTCCTCAAGTTACAAGTGGCAGCATTTTGTCCCAGTAACAGAAAAACTGACTTAATACTAGTTAAAAGTATTGAAGTTTTAAACAACTTGGATTTTTTTTTATAACAAAATAAGTGTATGTCAGTATTAATACAATACAGTAACTTTGGGGTAGACAGAATGAGAAATGTCCATATTCTAATCCCCAGTACCTATAAATACATCACATTGCAAAAGAGACTTTGCAGATGTGATTGTGCATTAATTATCCCGATTATCTGGGTGAGCCAGGTGTAATCACATTGGGCCTTAGAAGTGACAGAGAAGCAGCAAGGTGGCATAGACAGATCTGAAGTTGCCCCAGTGGTAGGTGTAAACACAGAGGAGTGGATTACAAGCTAATGAATGTGTGATCTGCAGAAGCCAGAAAAAGCAAAAGAGTAGATTCTCCCTCTGGAGCTTCCAAAAGCAATGCAGACCTTCTGACTTACTGATCTATTCCACTGAAACTTTTAGGTAAGTTTTCCAACTCCTAGAAATACAAGACAAGTGCCAGGTATATAGCTCTAGTAGCATAGCGCCTGCCTAGCAAGTACAAGGTCCTGAGTTTGAGTCCCAGTACCAAAATAAAAAAAGAAAAGCAGAAAAAAATATAACACAAAAGATTTATGCTCCTAAGAAATTTGTAGTAATGTAATTTATTACAGCAATAATAATTGAATCTAGTACTGAAGCTTAGAAAAATGAGTTACTAAAGGTCACATAACTAGAAAAGAAAGTAGTAGAACCTGATCTTCAACTTTACTGTTATGATACCAGAGACAGAACTTCTAGGTCAGCTGAACTTGACCACAGTCTGGTAGAATGCATGGATCTCGGCAAGTGGTGAGACTGTCAGGATGGGGAGTACCTTGGTTAATCATGTAATTGAGACAGTTTTCAACATAAGTGCCCTTCTGGGTACCTATAGTATCTTATCTAGTACTCCATTGTACTAGGATATAACCTGTTGTAGAAAATGTTACAGGAGATTAATTTGTCTTGATGTTGTCCAATATAGGGCTGGAGGTACAGCTAAGTGGGCTAAGTGCTTGCCACTAAGCACTAAGGCCCTGAGTTCGATCCCCGGTCCCGGAAAAAAAAAAAAAAAAGGGATGTTGTCCAATATATTTTAGGGGACTAATTGCTTTGATTTCTATGCTCACTCAACAGATGTTTGGTTATTATCATGCTATGTGTTCTGTCAACATGGAAAAGATGTGTTGAGCAAGGAATCATTTATGTGGTTCCATGTGTTTCCATACCAGTTTATAACATGGTTGGTTTGAGGGTTACTCATTGGCCGCAGACTTAGTATTTCTTAGTCATCTCAGCTGTTAAAACTTTCACTAAATGTCAAATCATCACTTTGGTTTTTTCCCTTGGAAGTAAGTCCAGAGAGGTCTGTGCTCAGTGTACTTTGTGCTTTATTTCCCTGATGCTGTGAGGATTGATTTCTGGATCTTGGAAGTTCGACAAGTTACTGTGATCCTAGGTCTTTTGTGAGAGAAGATGTTTTATTTAAAATCATGGCCCTCCCCTGCCAGGCTGAGAAGTAAATATGAGTGAGCTTTTCATAAGGTTTAATTTCTATCGTTGAAAACACCAACACTTCATTTTTTAAATAACAGAACTTTATAGGTTGGAGAGGTAGACCAAAATAAGGGGAAAATGCCGGGGTTTTTTTTTCCTAAAAATGCCAGCAGGCAGAGTTTATTAGAACATTAAGCCACCTCTAACTTTAAGGAAAGTTAGATTTAGCTTTCCACAAGTTGATTGCATCACTGGGATGGTACCAGAGAAGCATCACAGCCTTAGGTTGCGTTGATAGAACTGTAACATTCAGAATACTGGGGATAGTTAGTGCTGTTTCACTTGCTGTTAAACATTTTAAGAGGAAGAACCTGTTGAAGATCATGTAACAGGAAAGGAAAGTAGTGGAACTTGATCTTTTTTTTTTTTTTTGGCGGTACTGGGGATCAAACTCAGGACCCTGCGCTTGCTAGGCAGGTGCTTATTCCACTGAGCTATATCCCCAGCCCCTGGAACTTGATCTTGAACTTCACCATTGTAACACCAGAGACAGAAGAAATTCCAGGCCAACTTTAAGAGAGTCCCAAGCATTTTATGGCAGCATTTATAAGCTGAAGGTGATCAGGATGGGAAAGCATGCAGCTGTGAAGCCATAGGTGTAGAAGAACAAACGTAAAGAGGAATATTTCACCAGGAAGGATTTGGGTTTCAGGAAGGAGACACATAGCTTTTCATGCACAGAATTTGTAGTGCATTGAAGGAACATAAAATTTTTTTCTTATTAGATTTAGAAGTCAGAAATGTGACTACACAGCTATTGCTTAAATGACAAGATTTTGGCTCCAAACACCCATAGCAAACGTTTAATCACTTGTACATCTCAGTGCCTTCTGCCTTCTCTTTCTTCCTGATGGAATCGGGATTTTTAAATCTGCATTCCTGGTGCAGCTTGGTGGGCAGGTGAGGGAAGCAGAAGGGCAAATCCTGACTGATGTCAGGCAGTTGGGATAATCTACTGTCCTTACCAGTGATTGGCCAGGTGTAGTAAGGAGTGTTCTTACCTTGTTGCTGTTAACAAAATAACCGAGGCAAAAAAAAAAAAAAAAAAAAAAAAAACTTTAAAAAAAAAAAAAGAAACTTAAACAAAATAACCGAGGCCATATACTTTAAAGAAAAGAGATTTACTTAGTTTGTAGTTAGGGAGATCCATGTGCATAGTGCTGGCATTTGCTTAGATTCGTGTGAGGGCCTCATGCAGCGTTACTTTATGGCAGAACAGTGGGGAGAAGTGCATGTACATAGAAGAAGACGAGTGGGAGGGCACAGGGGGGCTAACTGGCTTCATAACCTTGTGCTCCTCAGATAACTCATCCACTCTGGTGAGAACTATCGCAGTCTTAGAGATACGTTAATCCTCAAGGATTCAGTGTGAATCTTGGTGAGGACAAATGATATTCAAACCATAGCAGATGTATGCTAGGCGTCTTTGTACTCAAGTACCTGCCTTCCTACAGAAAGAATCAAAAGAGAAGAAAGTTTTCCAATGGATATCCTGACTGACTGTGAAACCTGAAAAAATAGGAGCCATTTTGGAACAGTAAGCTGCCAAACTAGCCAGAGAAATAAAGCACCTGGGCCAGTGATGATAATCCTTAGAGCTTTCGGTGTTAACAAATCCCCGACTGGGGCACACATACCGTAGGTTTGCAACCACTGACCAAGGCCCTGGATGATGATGTTGAACCATCTTCTTGATGTTACTTTGGAACTTCTGATTATCCAGCAATACAAAACAAATGGGTTAGCCTTCATTTGAAGAAGTGAATGTACTGTGATATCATTGATTTATCCTGAAATGTATAGTGCCAGAAGAATTTCTGATAGAGCTGTTCTGAAACGGAAAAGATTTTCCAAGGAAGCAGTCTTTGTCTCTGGAGATACTAAGCCAAAGTTGAATGCACACTTGATGCCTTGGGATTCCATTGTTGGGGAACTTGGGAGTGTATGCCTTAGATCCTTTCTAACGGGAAGGGTTGGTCTTCTGCAATTCTTAAAGCACAATAATGAAACCATCCAGCAGTTGAGACTTGGAGGAAGCTGAGTGCACGTAGGGATATGTTTTAATATAAGAGTTCTTTTCTATTAAGATGCACTAATTTGTGGAATGAAGTTAAGTAATCTTAATATTTTTAGCTTCCTTTTATCTTCTGAAAAATGGAGCATTTATACCAGTTTTACAAATAGTGGATACATGAGGGACATAATGAAATGATGATACTTTGAAAAAGAATATCAGTGGCATTTATTAGAAATGTTTTGTGCTACTTGAGTTAGTGAATGGAGAATGCTTTTTGTTATGGTGCCTAGATGTCCGCCCAAAGCCTCATGTGGTCACAGGTGGTTGGATCTAAGTGTGTGATGCTGGGATTAAGGGCATTAGTAACTTAGCCTACTGATTGGTTTGGCATTGTTCTGGGTAGGATTAAGGGTGCCCCACCCTCAATGTGAGTGCTACTAACTGCCATAAAGGCAGGTAGCCTGGAAAGAATACAGTAGACCCTTGACCTAAGAACTCAGTTTGTTCCAAGTTGTAACTCAGGTTGTCAGTTGAAGGCTTGGACCCTCTACACAGCCTTCATAGTCTCTCTCCTGTGTTCAGGCAGATCTCAGTGTTCTCGGAGAAACATTGCTCCAGGATTTCTCAGTGAACCCCATACAAGAAAGGATGTTCTAATGTTCCTTCAAGAACTCTTTAAATCGTCTGGAAGCACAATCAGCTGACATTTGGGTCATAACTCAAGACTTTGGTTGTAAGTTAAAACTAAAATTCCAGTCAAAACCCAAGTTGTTCTTTGTGAGGCCAGCTGTAACTTGAGTCTACTGTGTAAGGGACAGAAAGAGTACTAGTGTTGTGTTGTTACTTGCTGCTTTGCTGCCGTGTGCCTGCCATGAACTGTTTCTCCTCTGCAATGGCCCTCTGCCATTCCACTGTGCCTTGGAGCTAGCTGATTATGGGCTGAAACCTTTACAAACTGGGCTGAAATAAACCTTTCCTCCTTTAACTGCAGGTGTTAAGTACGTTGTCTCCGTAAGAGAACAGTAACTAAGACAGTTTTCTTTTACTAGGTTGATATCAGAATAAGCAGTTCATTGTTAAGTTGATGTCTCTCTGCTCTTTGAATTGCAAGTTGATAGTAGGAGGCTAAATGCAGGTTGAATATCCCATATCCAAAATGTTTAGAACCAGAAACGTTTCTGATTTTGGAGTGTTTTGACTTTGGGAATATTTGCATAGTCTCTACTGGTTGAGTATTCTTAATGCAAAATTCTCAAAGCTGAAATGTTGTGAAATCTTTGGGCATCATGCTGGTCCTCAAAAACTTTCAGATTTTGAAGCCAGATTTTGGATTAGGGATGTTTGGTCTGTAATTCTTAAAAATTGGGGCTGGGGATATAGCTCAGTGGAATAAGCGCTTGCCTGTAATTCTTAAAAATCACAAAACACAAGTGAGTCATTTATACTTACTATAAACTTAGGAAAAATACCAAATTTAAGTCATTCAAGGCCAGCATGGGCAACTTAGTGAAACCTTGTGTCAAAATAAAATTTTAAAAGGGCCAAGGATGTATTTCTGTGGAGATCACCTCCTTAGCAGGCGCAGGCCCTGGGCTCCATCCCCAAGACCATTGAGAGGGAAAGAGACATGTTTCTTGGAATGGTGACACAGCTGGCAATTTTACGGGGTTCTTTTTCTAGGTTTAAAGTTCAATTTTTTTAATTCTTCCAGGACCCATTCTGTTATGAAAACTTTTGCTGTCCAACCCGGTTTTTCCTTCTTACCTGAGAGTGTTTTTTTCTTTTTTTCTTAAAATCATGGTTAAACCTGAGCAATTAGTGAAAAGGAGAAAATTCATCTTTGGTGTTTCCTGTCTCTCTTTGTGTCAGATATTTAAGCCATAATGTATAGAGCGGCTCTCAGGAAACCACCTTGATCTTTCTTGGGTAGTGATGGGCTCCAGAGTGTCTTCATTACAACCCTGCAATGAAGCTTACCAATTGTTTCCTGCTTAGTAAGAGCCTATTTGCTTTATTTGCTAATTATCCTCATACTCAGCCATAGAATTGTGTTTTTTGATCTTACTGTACAGCCATCCCCATTCCTCTTTACTTCAAAGCAGAGTCCACCACCAGTAATGTCTGCACACAGAGCCGGGCCTTGCCTTTCTCCCTGGTTGTGTGGTGGTGCACGCTGGACTTAACAGTTCTGTTGCCATCCTGAAATCTGCAATAATATTTAAAAGTGACTTGCATTTTCATTGTACACTAGTTCCTGAAAATTAGGTAGCTGGACTGTCAGTGAACATTTATGTATTCATGTATTGCCTACTTTTTCTCCTGCTTTTGCATCCAGCTTCCTGTGCTGCACCCTCCCTCCCCATGTGTTTGTTTTGTTTTGTTTTGTTTTGTTTTGTGGTACTGGAATCTAGAGCCTTGCACTGAGCTCCATCCCCAGCCCTTTATTGATTTATTTTTATTTTGATTCAGTATCTTAGTAAGTCCCCCTGGCTGGGTTCAAGCTTGCAGTGCTCCTCTCAGCCTCCCAGAGCGCTGGGATTATAGATGTAACTTGCCACGCCTGCCACCCCCCTTTTTTCTTCCTTTTAATTTCCGTTCACCTCAACGAATCCAAAAGTGGTATTTGACTCGCAGAGTTTAGCTTTTGTAATAGCTGGGCCAGATGAACAGGCGTTTAAGAGTACTTTCTGGAGCTTTGGCATCCACTTTTAGTGTAATTCTATTGGGAGGGCCTCTGCATCTGCCTTCAGATTCTGTCTGCGACTTCTGTACCTCCAAAGATGTGCTTGTTTGTGGTCAGTGACAGTTTGTGTTTAATCGAAGTGTAGCTGTGTCCACAGCAAGCCGGCCGTCGTGCTGTGACTTGGGAAGGATCTCCAGAGTCCATCTGTGATTAAGGTAGCTTAGTGGTCAGTGTTTCCTGCTTACCATTTGCAGTTGGAAGGGCATCTGTTTCCTGGTTAAATGAATGCTGCAGGTAATAGAATAACAGTGAGGGTTTTTACTTTTTTTTCAATGATTAAACTACAGAGTGTAGAGTTTCCCATACAAATGCCAGGAAATTAGAATCATTCTAGTAGGAAAGATAGAAAATCGCTAAGTAAAAATACAGTCTTAGTAGTGAACTGTGCTGAGGAGAGGAGGACTGAGGCAGGATCAGGAGGGGCTTTGGATTGGTTCAGGTGTGATGAGGTCATTTAGTAGGCTAGTGAGGTCAGTGGCCTCCCTGAGAAGGTGGCATTGAACAGATCCTGTCTGGGAGGAGGTGGCAGGCCCCAGACATCATGAACAGCAGTCCCAGGAGAAAGGGCCCCAGTTCAGATGCCTGTAGGTGGGTACAGGTGGGACGTAAGAGCTGCAGCGGCCCACTTGGCTGCCATCATGGCTCCTGGGAATGAGAAATGAAATAGTTGTTTTAGTTTTGGGGTATGTTTGTGTGTGTGTGTTGAATTTCTCCAGGAGATGCAACTTCTTTAAAAGTACAAACTTCAGATATTTATACAGAGATCTTTATAGAAATATTTATAACTACAGTTGTCTTGGGGGGTTCATGGAGGTTGGTCTTGGGACCTTTCATGGACACCGAAACCTTCAAGTGCTCAAGTCCTTATATAATGAAACGGTGCAGAATATGAGGTAACTGCCACACCCTTCTCTGCACTTGAGCTCATCGCCGGAAGATTTTTAGATCTAATATGATGTGAGTACTACATAGATAGTTGTCAAACTGTAGAGTTTAGGAAATAATGACAAGGAGAAGGTCTGTTAGTGTTCAGTGCAGACACAGTGTTCTTTGCAAGCATCTTTGCTCTACCATGGCTTGAATCCGCAGATGTGGAGCCTGTGGGTATGGAGGGCGGACTGCATGGTCAGGCCACTTACACTTACATAGGAGTCGTCAGGGAGCTTCTGTTGTGCATATGTGAGCTTTTAGCCATTGTGTCAGTGGTAATTTTCTGTTCTTCATTCCAGTTTGAGGTTGGTGATGGAATTGTTGGAGAAAGTTTCACTGGGCTCAGACTGTAGCCTGTGGTCTTTAATTGACTGCTCAGTATGGAACAGAAAAGTCAATTTCTAGATTAGAGCACAGCGGTGCCTCAGTTCATGAACACTTTCCTTGGCAGATAATTTGGTTTCACAGGCAGAAGCATTTGGCAAATTTTGTTTTTGTTTGTGAACAAATACAATGCAGCCATCTTTTCCACACAAACCATAAACATGGCCATCTTTTCCAGAATTGTATAACAAATTAAGTTCGTGAACTAAGGTGCCACTCCTTTTGTCAAAAAATTCCCTAGTAAAGAATCCTTGGGTTGAAAAATAATGACTGGTACTTTCTCAAGCTTTAACTTTATAAAAAAGAGGATGAGACCTGCAATGAGATGGTTGCTGGCAACTTTAAGCAAGTTGTTGAGAAAATATACATACATACTTTTAATTCTTAGAAATAAATTTTATAAAAGAAAACTTGAACACTTACAGTTACAAAAACATAATACTGCAGCAAGATAAACATGTACATGGATGTAATACAATTGAGGGCCCCAAAATAAACATGTATTGCTAGTTGATTTATTATCACATGTAATAGCGTATATATTAATGGGGTACAATAAGGTATTTCAGCACATGCGTATAGCCAGTCAAATCAGGGCATTTATTATAAATAGTTCATGTGTGGGGCATGGACTTTTAATGTATAAATACTTAAATTTTGATTTGGAATGTTACTGTAATCACTCCTGTTCAATATAGTTCTGGAAACATTAGCCAGAGCAATTAGAGAAGAGAGAGAAGTAAAAGGAATAAGGATAGGAAAGGGAGAAGTTAAATTACCATTATTTGCAGATGACACGATACTCTACATAGAAGACCCCCCAAAAGTCCACCAAAAGACTTGTAGATTTAATAACCAAATTTAGTAGCATAGCTGGAAACAAAGTCAACACTCAGGAATCAATAGTGTTCCTGTACACAAACAACAAACTCAACTGAGAGAGAAATTAGGGAAACTACACTCTTCACAATAGGATACAAAAAATGAAATAGTTAGGAATCAATCTAACAAAGGAAGTAAAAGATCTATACATTGAAATTGCAGTACTTGGAAAAAGAGATTGAAGAGTATTTCAGAAAGTAGAAAGATATTCCTTGCTCATAGTTGGGAAGAACCAACATTGTGAAAATGGCCTTACTCCCAAAACTGTCATACAGATTTAATGCACTCCCAATCAAAATACCATTAGCATGCTTCACAGATCTAGAGAAAACATTCCCTAAAACTCATCTGGAACCAGAAGAGACCTAGAGTAGCAAAGGCTATCCTGGGCAACAAAGACAAGGCAGGAGGCATCAGAGTCCCTGACTTGAAACTATACTACAAAGCTACCATGATAAAATCAGCATGGTACTGGCAAAAAAGGCATGAGGATCCATACTGGCATTTTATAGTAGCAGTATTCACAATAGCCAAAAGGTGGAAGCTATCTAAGTGATCATTGTTGGGTGCATGCCATACTATTCAGCCTTGAGAAGGAAAGAAGTTCTGCTACATGCTACAGTGTAGAGGAATCTTGGTCCTACTGTACTAAGTAGGCCAACTACCACAAAAGGACCAGCATATGACTCCACTTGTATGAGGTGCCTAGAGTAACCAGTTTGTAGAGACAGAAATTAGAATGTGAGTTGCCCAGGGCTTAGAGGGATGAGGCTTCCAGGGAAGAGATTTGTGGGATGGTGAGCATGAGCGTACAGCTTCCAAAGGAAGGGAAGTCTTTTCAGACACTGATTCCATGGTGCCAGTGTCTGAGAAAGCTGAAGTACTGCATGATCCTCGCAGCTGCCCAGTACATGAAGCAAATAGGAATGTTTTCACTACACACCAGTATTCTTCAGTACTGCATTCATTTCCTCCAGTGAGCCCACATAGGGTTGTAGTTGTTACCCATGGTTTTGGGAACCACAAAAAGTATCTCAGTTCCTAACACTGTGAAACTAGTATCAGAAGCACTGCAACATGCAGCTGGTGGCACATGGATTTATCATGAACATCTCTCTGTGAAAACAGGTTCTCTTGCAGTACAGAGACAGGCACTTTTGTTCCATGGTGGTGAGAATATAAGGTGCCTCTGTTGGTCGGATCATTTCTGTCACACTATAGTCTCTTTTCTGTGAGCGGGATTAGGCACTGGAAGCCCGTAGAGCATCCTGCTTTACCTCTGAGAGAAAGGAGCAGGACTCAGGTGTGCAGTCACACTCAGCTTCCTGTGTACACAATCTGGTCTTAGAACTCTTCTAAGACAGGTGAAGCGGACGAAAATGTCTCAGTCAGTAGCATTAGATAGCATGATTGATTACAAGAGGTGATAGGGTAATTCAGTGCAAGAGCATGAGAGTGCATTTATTTGTATTTGTTCTGTTTAACTGTTGTGCTGGTCTAATTCTGGACAAAATTCAGATCATCCTGTGAACGTTCAAAAAAAGTCTCCAAAGAACTGGAGTGTTTACGATGTGTGAACTGTCACTGTCAACATGCTGACATCTTCTTTTGCTTTGGGTTTCTTTGATTTTGAGTGGGCTTGAAGAGGTTTTCATCTATTTAGTGGTCATTTTTGTCCTTGGTGAATTGTCTTCATCACCCATATTCCATTGGGTTATTTTTTTTCCTCAACAATGTATAAGAACTCTGCCCATACCCGTATTTGCTATATTTCCCTCAGTTTGTTCTTACGTAGTTTTTTTTTTATTATTCGTTTGGTTTTCTGCCTTTTCCCCAACCATTTGTGTCCTTTGACTCCTCAATCTTACATGATAATTAAAGTTCTCTGCTTTAAAATGTATTCTTGAAGATTTCTCCCAAGTTTTCTTCCACTATTTTCATGGTTGTACATTTGCACTTCAACTATGATGTATCTGGAGTGTGTTTTGGCCTCAGGAGCAGAAGTGGGGGTTGACGCAGCCTGATGTTTTCTGAATCAACGCTGTGTTTTAAGATTGGTGTTCTGATTTTCTGACTGGTAACACCGTGCTCAGAGTAGCACCCATGTAAGGCAGATTGCTATCGAGTTGAGGCACTGCATTTGTGACATGCCAGGACTCCTCTGAAGGTGGGGGCACGAATGATTTCTACCTGGGCAGAGAGAGGAGAGCCTTGTATGTGTGTCCCTGCCATGAGCAGAGGGCCGACTTGTAACCAGGTGTGCAGGTTGACCCCTATGTATTAAGAGGCTTATGAGCTCCTCTGCAGAAGAGGTTCAGGCTGAATGAAGGTAATAGTTTCTCATTAGCATGTATTTGATGTGGGGTATACTGAAGTAGGGATTGTTTCTATGGATATTTGCTTCTGTAATTCGTCAAATTTATAACTAACTCACTAGAATTCAGTGATCCTTTTTAATGGGGAATTTGGGCCGGGAATATAGTTCAGTGGCTCAAGTGCCTGTGCGGCAAGTGCAAGGTCCTGAGTTTGATTGCCAGTGCCCAAAAACAAACAAAATATTGGGAAACTTGATGATAACTTGATGGTGTCATTCTTGAGATGATGCGTGGAGTTTTAGAACCGCTGGAACTTAGTAGACTGAGTATAGAGTTAGGCGGGTTTTGCTTGCAATCTTGCAGTTCTTATTTTGTTGCCTGATGCATACTGCCCTCCTGCCTCAGGTAGGGACAGTAGTCCATGTATCTCCCAGTGTCACAGCCCAGACACAAAATTAGGAGGGAGGCTCTAGGGCTGCAGACTCACCAAGCAGGCTCAGAGCTTCTGGTGTCCTTACTTTGGTTGGAGTCACAGGTTAATTTTCATAGTTCCTGATGTTATTGTTGGAACTAGGCATTCTGAATACACTAAACTGTATATATTAGGGCCAGACCATTGGTGTACTCGGCATTACACTTAACTTTCTTTTTATTTTTTTGCCCTGGTTTATGTTTAGAAAAAGAAGTTCAATTGCTACTTTACCTTCATTAGTTTCATTAGTGATACTGTTATATTCCAGTATAAAAAATAAATGTCATATCTGAGGAAATGAATAAAAAACTACTTCAGCTTTGTAGAACTAACTTGGAATCAACAGGGAAAAAAGGCATCCTTCCATTCAAAATAGGGTTGTGACTTTCCATGTAGGAATGTGTACATGTTCATTTTTCTGTGATAAAGATAACTTCTGATATTTTATATCTTAGTGTCATGTTAGAGATTTCATTCCATGATCATTTGTTCATTCACATGTATTTTTATTTTTAGCTCTAAGCGAAAGACATGAGGCCTCAGCCTGACATGAGGTGGTTTTGAGGTCATCCGATTTCTGGCTAGAAGTGTGCTGTCGCCTGGTCCTGAGACCACTTCACACAGAATGGTAATGGCAAACCCTAAGGGAGAGAGAGGGGCCTCACATTTCCATGTCTGTTCCTATCCCCGTTCCTTCCTTTGTAAGATTCAAAAGCAACATACTGACATAGCCTAACTGAGCTGCAAATGTTCAGTCGGTGGGTTAACACCAGTCTCCATGTGCTAATCAAACCAAAATTGTTTAATTATAGGTTCTTTTTTTTTTTTTCCAAGTGACCTCTTGGGCTACTTGACTGGTAATATTTACAATTACTAGGAATTTGCAGGTTGGAGTGGTTTTTTTTCTTTGAAAACCAGTAGATTTTACTAAGTTTTTCAGAATAGAAAATAAAGATTCTTGCCACAACATTCTTCTCCTATGATAAAGAAATTTGATGTTTTATGTAGATATTATGTGTTTTGCTTTCTCATGTGTTAAGTGCCTGTTGAGAATTTTAGCTATGGTTAACTCTGCTTTAATTATTAGAAATTCAAAATATATTTTATAGTTCTACATAATAGAGTAGTTTTTCTTCATTTGGCTTTTTGGAGATGTCTTCTCTCAGTGGCCAGGTTTATTCTGATGGCCCCTATATTACTAAGTATGTTGATGAGACTGTGCTTAAGGCCCATACTGGGCTTTACTTCCTAGGAACAGAATTGCACTAGACTTCTTGCCTGAGTTCAAATTTTACACTAGGCCACTTGCTAAGATAAGTGGTTTGTTATTCTATTTCATTTTCTGTCTTTTGTAGCAGCATTAATAGCAAGAGCAGCATCACAAAATTACTTCTGCATTCTAAATCATGTTATCTAATTGATGAGATGCTTAGAAAATGAAATTTCACTCCACTCTAGAGTGTGATGTGGATAAAAATTCTAATTTCTGTTCAACACATAGTATTTTTGTTTTCCCACAAAAGTTATATTTTTATGTTTTCTTCTAGAGGCTCAGTGGTCACTCTAGTTGTGTATGTCACCTCATTTTTCTGCAGCCTTGTCTTACCTTTTATCTTAGATACTGGGAATGACTTGAAAATTAGAGAGCATACCTGTGACTTTCTGTAATGATATGAGAATCATTTGTGTGCAGTGAGAAGCAGCTACTCACAAGGTGGCCCTGAAGTGTACTGGAGCCCTGACCCACAGTGGGTGACCTTTTGTCTGTGGTCCCACTTATGCTTGCAGGCCAGCCCAGTCTTTTCCAAGAGGGCCCTGGGGTACCCTGACTTCTTTGGTTGGCCAGCTCTCCTCATGTATAATTTTATATTTCTACACGTATGAATTCAGAACTGTTGCTTTTATTTAGAATCATTAAATGAACTGATACAAGTAGCATGGTATTTAAGCCTGTGGTAGGAGAGCTTTTCATGTAGTTTATTTGTGTGTAGCAATACTATTTTAATGACAACAATTACTGATAACTATCTTTTGGGAAGTTTTGGTTTCTTCTACTTACCCTGCCCCAATTTTTTTTTTTTAATTAAAAATCATAATAGATTGGGCTGTTTTGAGGTTAGAAAATCTTTGAAGAACGTCTTTATTTCATGTACTAGAAGTTAATTTGGAACAACAAAGACTTTACTGTTAATGGGCTAAAAAAGTAGTTTCTAATGGTATGAGCTGTAGAGGAATGAAATCTATAATTTCATTTGTGCATTTGAAGGTCGTTGTGATGATAGCTTTGACAAGAAAATACAGAACTAATCCTACTTTAAAGCTTCACACTGTAAATGTGCACATATTTTCACTCAGTAAATATTAGATGTTAAGTAGGTGGTATGTATGATGTTTAGTATTTATTTTGATAAACTTTCTGGTTTCTAAATAAAATTTTGATGTTAGACTTGCGCTATAAATGTAAGATGAGAAAAAGCATTAACATTAAAATGTTTTGAAAATTATAAAAGTAACTACCTTTTCTGAGAACGTCTTTTTCTTTGACATTGTTTAATTCTGTTCCCTTTTTGTTTTTTAGGTTTGCAATTTTTTTTGGTGATGGCATGTTCAGAATCTTGGATCCCTAAGTTGAATATGTTGGAAATATTTAGGAATCTTGGAAATTATATGATTACTTAATAGGTGAAATAGTAAATTTAATAAAAGTATATAAAAGAACTTTGTCCTTTTAAGTTGGCATGCATGTCTTACATTATCAGCTGTCAGTATTAGTGTCATACTCTTTGGAGGGCTTGGGATTCATACTTTCCAAGGCAGTTATATAAGTCCTCCCATGCCTATTTGGTTAGCTTCTTTTCTTTTCTCTCTACCTTGAAGTATGTGTTACTTGGATCAGAATGCTTCTTGATCAGAACTAAAGAAGAGGGGGAAAAATCATCAAGTGACAATTATGAAGGTGGTAATTACAATATTTCAAGCTGGAGATGGTCTGTATTAGAATATGAAAATTCTACCCAAATTTATCCACATATACTTGTGGTAAAATCCTTCTGGTTTTCAAAATTAGATATTATCATACAGGATAGGAATGCTAAAGAGGAAAGAAAACAGCTATTCATTTTCACCTCCTCACTCCCCCTTCCTCTCTTAGGAGGTGAATTAGCTACATAGTAGCTAAAAGGTAGGTGATATGAATAAAAAGGAAGAGACATAACTCGAGTCTGCAGGAAGGATCAATCAATTTCCCTCCAGATTTGAAAGGTTACCTTCTCCCATGTACCTGAACACACTTCCCAGTTGTGGGCTACTCACGGGAGCCTGGACCATGGCCAAAGGTGGCCTTGACCCTGGGGTGGATGGAGAGCGGGTATTTCATAGTATCAGACAGCCCATGAGGGGCTGTGGTGCCACTCTTTCCCCAGCCTCACCTGTTCCTGCTGGGCTTGAGAAACTTGAGAATGTGCCGGGGGAGATAGTTTCCTACTCTTTTGCCCCAAACTGGGCAAGACTGATTTTTAAGACCACATTCAGAAACAACTTGGAGATGGATTGAAGCGGAAGCATGAAGAAAGGAGGGAACTTGAGACTGATAATAGCTTGGGAGAGTACGCACCTGTGAATTTACTGCAAGGTTTGTTGGTGGATTATCCAGAATTCATGAAATCAGTGTACATCTGCAGTGGGCATTTCCTAAGATTTCTTTTGGGAAGCTTTTAGAGGCTGAAGGGCTACCCATTACCCCTGCTCCCTTTCTTGTTTTGCTTTATTACAAGAGGAATTGGCTGTTGTATGTTTAATAGCAGGCACAATAAAAACATTAGATTTTATTTTTAAATCAAATTGTATTTTAATCTAAATGTGTGTTTCCTATTTAGCTGTTTCCTCATTACAACTGGCTTTTTAAAAACTCTCCTTCTGTGATACTTTTGTCAATAGAGGTGTTTCCTCTTAGCCAATTCTAGCCTCACTATTGACAAGGCCTAGGCATTTGATATACCCAGAAGGAATTATCCAAGCAGGAAAAAATTCAGTTTCTACTGGAATGAATATTTCAAAGACCTTCTTAGATTCTGAAAACTGTGAGTACAAATGAAAGAGACCCAAAAAAGGGGAAAATTTAAGATCCTTACAATAAAAAGTGGGGGTGGGTGAGGGCAGAGCTGAGCTGGAACGCACTAAGGAGAGGGAGTTGCTTTCCTGGAGAGGTAAGAAGGCGTGTGACATGCCTCAGTAAGATGCATTTTGTTGTTGTTTTGGGTAACACACTAGCTTTCAGCAGTGTTGGAAGGATAGTGATGGGGCCAGGGGTATAGCTCAGTGGCACAGCGCCTGCCTGGCAAGTGCGAGGACATGAGTTCGATTCCCAGTACCAAAAAAAAAATCCACTGAAGGATAGTGATGTGATCTTTGGAAACACTGAGGCATTTCCAGGCACTGAGTTTGATTTTATTCTGCTATGTTCTAAAGGGCTATGTGGTTCATTTACTTGATTCCAAAAAATACCTTGGATATTAGACAAATATGAATAAAGTTGTCTTGTCCTTGTATAACTCAAGAAATAGAGTAGAATATTGAGCATTGTAGAGAATTTAGTGCATATGCATATAATCCTGTTTGATGATTGTTTCCTAGGAACTTTGCAATGAAATTTTCTATTTGTCTTATGTCAGCCTAAGTTACATTGTGAAAACATTTTAGTGTGTGTCTCATGAGAAATCTGTACAAGCCACTGTACTTCATAGCCCAGCACATTGCTGACAGCCCAGAGTCTCACTGTTCTATCCCTGAAAGAATCAAGAATTGGAACACCAAGCACAGGGAGACCCAGAGGAAGTGAGCTACAGTGATGGCCCTTGTGTTTTGGAGTTTCAGGCAAACTCCCATCAGACATGTAAGAAAAGCCAGGGTTCCTCTTGGCAAGAAGACTACGCAGACCTTTTGTTTCTGTGCAGTTTCCAGGTGTGCAGGGGCTGCTCGTGGCTAAGTGTCAGGAAGCCTTGCTGTGAAAGGTCCTCTTCCTGTACTGTCCTTGTTCCGACTTTGTTCTGGCTCTGTCAGTGGTTCCCTGCCGCCTTGGATTGGGACATCAGTCTGGAAAGATGCTGCTGTCTCAGCACAGAGACCTGTACCCACAAGTCGAGAGTTTCACAGTGAATGGGACCAAAACTCTCTGCGCAGGGTGCATGGGGCACTGTGCAAGAGGAAACCTGAGCCTGAGGCTCCTGCTGCTGAAGGTGGTTTTAGAACATGTTGAATATTGATGTGTTTTTAAAATGAGCGTGCTTGTTGCTAAAATTCCTGATGAGTAGGGAACGTTTTCCTCCTTGGGTCCTTCTCATGTCCCAGGATGTCAGATTCATGCTATAAATTGTGTATTTCAAATTAAAATAGAGATTAGAAATTCAGAGTTTTTGTTCTTTTGTGATTTGAATTTGCAGCACATTTTCAGAAAAATTGTCAAGATTCACAGATAATTTTAATTTTATTCCTTTTTTCCAAATGTATGATTACTTGTCAGTTTTCGTAATTCATTTATAAGTTGAGACAATATTATCAGTTCATATTTTGACACAATGGATGCATTTGATTTATATGACTAGAAAAATATTTCAGCAACAAAAATGTCCTTTGCCCAGCTCCAGTCTCCCTTGTGTAACCTCAGCTCACCTGCTTGCCATGTTGCTCACTGGGAATTTCCTGCAAACTCCAACTCAGAAGTCATCCTGGGAGATGAAGAAACTGAAGAAACTCTTACTTCCGGGACTAAATAGATGAAAGAGCATCTTCAGGAGGCGACGAGGCCCACTTGAGAAGCACTGCTGTTTGTATGTGAGACAGAAGCTGTCCTTGTGAATTGGACCTATAGACACGAACTAGCTTTATAACCATGTACTTCCAGTGTAGGCAAAGTAGAAGTCACCTCTGAAACACTTCTTCCGGGATAGTCTGGTGGAGGGGAGCCTGGATCAGTCAGCCAACTGAAAGTTAGACATCATTTTTTCTGTATTTGAAGGTATTTCTGTAGTTCCTTTGAGAGGGTAATGTTCGGGGCTTCTGCAGTGTGTGCTTTGCAGTTTCACCTCCCCAGAGAGGGTGACCTCGGATAGGAGCCCAAGTTCATCCACACCGCAGATACCCATGCTCTGTCCTCAGAGCTATCCAGTACCGCTAATGTGAACGTACACAAGGGACTCGTCCACCCCGCCCGTTCTTCCCGAGTGGTGGTACTGTGTTTATTTCCCACCCTGCCCAATTTCAGCCCCTTCGTTGTAAGATAGAAGCATCACCTGCAGTTCAGCCTTCTTCCTCCCAGTGTTGGATTTTGTCCCGCTGAGGACGAGCTTTGCAGCTGCTTTGCTGTAAAGAGTCTTGCTTTTATTTCTATCTCCCTGAGAAATATAATAGAGCCAGAGGTAGGGATCTTGGCTGTCTGAGGTTTGTCTGTGGGCTCCCATGTCTAACTGCGCAGCATTGTATTCTAAAGGTGGCCTTTTGTTACAGCAGTGAAGTAGCTTCCTTGGCTCTGGGCTCTGCAGTGGGCAGAGCTAGACCACATTTACTTGAGGCCAGGAAGGACCTGGCATCCACCAGGCATGGGAGACTCAGAGCTGACCTTGGAAGCTTGCTAGGTGCTGGAGTTGTCAGATGGAGGAAGTCATGGAAGAGATCCTGTTTCCCTTGTGTGCTGGTAAAAGCATGCAGAGGAAGTGGTTGTGTCAAGATTTTGATGGCAAGATTGGCCAAAAAATAAGATCTTTTCAGCCTCACTTGGACCCACATTGACTATTCATGTGTCTTAAAAAAAAAAACTGCTTAAAAAGTAATTATACTGATAACAATAAAAATATTACTCTAAAATTTCACATACAGTTTTCATAATCAGTATGTGTTGTGTATAAAAGGATACATCAATAACTTTGACTCTTGCTCTGATAAAAAATAAATGGTCTAATTATTTAAAACCTAAAGGTTTTTATTTTTAAGAAAAATTTTAAAGCATGACTTTTTACTTTTCATATAATGTACGAATATTTTCAGAAGTTGCTTGGTGTGTCTGTGTGTTTGTGTGTGAGAGAGAGAAAATTATTGTAATCAGGGTCCATGTATTTTCTTCAGCGAGAGTCTAAACTTTGTATTTACCAAGTGGGGGACTTGAAATGCCCATTAATCAATTCTGTGTATTTAGTAAACTTTGAATAAAGTAACTGTACTCTGAAGCAGCATTTAGTAAATAAATTTTTGTTTAAGAAAACGCATGTCAGTTGTTAAAATCTGTAACTAAATCAATCTCAGTCAGGGTTTGCAGCTTTTCTGCCTGGGGTTAATGGTGGTAGTGAGAGTGGAGATGGCCAGAGGGAGTGGTCGGCCTTGTAGCTCAAAGGGAAGGCAGGGCTCCATCTGATTCCTGTGGGCCCAAAACAAGACAAGATGAAGATGTTACTCTTTTTAAAATTACCCTTTTTATGCCCTTCCCTCTGCTATGTCCCCAGTGTTTTCTAAAAAGTCTACAATTCTGTCTTCCCTAAAAACAGTTTTAAAATATGTATTGATGTGCATTCAGGAGGCTGGGAGCTGCTGTTTCTTGGAACTGTATCATAAGTTTTAGCACACTGAGATCTCAATTCTGCCATTTAATTTTGTTTATTCCATGACCAGTAACTCATAGAACAATAATAGGGGTGTCTGAGAACAGCATGGGAAAGTTTAGATCATCGCTTCAGCGTTGTTGTGCAGTGAGTCGTAAAAGCCTGACAAGGTGGTAGTCAAGGTAGCTAGAACCATCCCTTTTCAACCAACTCTTAAAAAAAGGAACTTTCTGGAAATCTCTTGAAGCAGATGACCAGTAGTCATACAGGTAAAAGACTGAAAACTCAGATGATGTGAAGATGCAGTACAACACAGACTTTCAGGAAATCATTTATACTACCTTGCTTGTAATTTTCTAACCGCTAAATAGTCCCCAACTTAGAAAGAAGTTGTACACCAATAAATGGCCAAAATGATGCAAATAGTTACAAGACTTGCATTTTTATTTCTGCTCACCTATATTAGATGTAGGATTGACTTTAATATGTCATGATGTGTGATTAGACTGTCTTTATCAGCTAGCTTTAAAACATAAGGACTTTGAAGGAGCGACCTGAAGTATGTATTGGAGCCAACGTACAGGCCAGCAACTCTAGAAAGTACTTTAGATACAATGTGTTAACCACTGATCTCTGAGGAAGACCCTGGGATTTTTTTCCTTGTCGTCTCCAAGAGTATCTTTCCTACGTTGGTGCTTGTAGGTAGGAAGTTCAGAGGGAACTTGTGGTTTTCAGTATATTTATTATACTTCACAAAGTACCTGCCCTTATGTCCCTGGATATTGCAGAATTCTTACTGAATTGCTCATTAGGGAAAGCTTAACGTATTCTGTATTAAGTGTCTTCCTTAGAGACTTTCTTAGGAGACCCAACATTGAATTATTAAACCCTGGGCTATGATTAGTGAGGCAGACACCTGCTTCCTGTATTCACTGGGACTTGAAAGCAAGAAGGCAATTACTGAATAAAGTGAAATTGGCTGGAGAGAGACTTGGGCTTCATGTGTCACGTTGCTCCACAGCCTTTCCCATGGGTGCAATGCAAGACCCTCCACAAGGGCTGTTAAATTGCACAGTGCTGGATGGCAGTTATTTGTCATTAAAATTTTGCATTATATATGTTGAACATTGCTAGTTTTGCAGCAGAGAAAATTGTAAAGCTATTGAAATAATTTCACTAAAATACGACATAACTAAAGATTGTGGTACATTTGCCATTTTCTGTTTTGAAGAGAAGGTACACGTTTCTGACTGTGGGCCTGGGATGACAGGTGTAAGCAGGGAGCTTGTCTTTTTTTCCAGCACTCAGTCTTGCTCCAAAGCCAAATATCATTTTTAGTTAAGTGACATGTCAGATTTCCCTTATAAATTAGTGTTTTCTCCACCTCTTGACTGGGTTTTGGTGACCATTTTCACTTTAGAAATCCACATTACAGAAAGGGTTATTGTATAATTTTAAGAGCCCCCTTTGTGGAATGTTCAAGAACATTAAAAATGTTATTGTAGGGTAGCTTTCCTACTTTGAGAAATGAGCAATTATTTCAGTACCAGCCAGGTACAGGGTAATGCACAGTTCACGGGTGGCTGGGGTCCCACCCCCCTGGTCCTTGTGATCCTGATGCGGCAGAGTTCTGGCTTGGCTAGCATGACTGAATTTCTGAGCAGTGGGACTTCTAAATGATTGTACAAAGATTACAGCAGGTGTTGGAGCACTGCTTTACTCATCTACCAAAGAAATTGTTCAACATTTCTCCAGGAAGCCATTGTAGCAAATTGTAGTTCCCTTCCTCTGTTTCATTTCTTAGATACATTTGTCTAAATTGAAATTAAATAGGATTCAGTAGATCTATTTCCTCAGTACTGTTGGCAGCTGACCTAAAACTTTTGTACCTCTTTTAATATCTCAATCTTGTAAAGATGTATGTAAAAATTCAGATGATGCAGAAGAATATGAGAGTTTACTATATCACACTGTTGATATCCCAAGCATGATCATTTTTGACCCCTTTGCTCCCAGGTGTGAGGAGCCCATATTTTCCATACTAGTAGCTTCTTTTTGACAGCTGCTTTGTGTGTAACCAGCTCCTCTTTGCTGGAAATTAACTTTTATAGTTTTTGTTATTTGGGTTCTTTGCAGTGTTTTACTCTTAAAAACTCAGTTTTAGTGACTCCCTTTGGGTCTGCATTATTACAAGGTGTGGATGGTGCACTTCCTGCTTCAGACGCATGAACCGTGGTGCTCTTTGTCCCTGTCCCAGGTGCCACCACCCGACTTGGCACCTGCTGTGGCGAGTTGCATTTGCAGCCCGGCTGAGGCCAATGCCAACACAAGGTTTTCCAGTGTAACGTGATTAGCATGAGTCAAAGCGAAACTAAAGCCAAACTTTTTAGCTTCCTCTTGTGAAACTGCTTTGATTCCAAGTCCGACTAGTCTAATTAGGTAGCTTGGATCAAAGCAACAGCAGTAAAATCGAAAATCATGCAGCAGGGTTCTGGTGTCATCCCCAATCTACACAGTTTTTAAGAGCTAAATGAGAGTTTTAACTGGTTTTTGTTGTTTTAGGCAAAGGTGCCCTTGAAGTGGTCGAATTGGACTCAGGGCTACTCAGTCCTGGTCTTCTGCCCAAGTTGTCCTCAGCCACTTTGTGGTCTTAAGGTTCTGGATTAAACAATTGGACACTGAACACAGTGAGAAGAACCCAGAGCACTAAGGACTCTGTCCTGTGATGTGGAAGTCTTGGCTTCACTTGAAGTCGTCAATTCATTCTTGAGAATGAGCTGTCCCTAGGAACAGACTAGCAGTTCTCCCGTCACTAGCTCTTCTCCCTATTTCAGGCCTTTGCCACCTGCTGTTCACTTGCTAAGGATGCTTTTGCCCAGGCACTTGGAAGACTCTGCTCTGCATGCATCTCTGCTAAAGCCAGGCCTTCTCTGAGCAGCCTGTTGTAAAGTGGCACCCCTGTGCTTACCTCCTGTTTTCCTCATGGCAGTGATCATGACCTCTGACACTTTAGATTCCCAATACACACTGAAATACAAGGTCAGAGAGAGCAGGGTCTTTGTTAAATTGTTCAAGGCTTAAGATACATGAATAAGTGCCCCCTACATCCACCCAAGGCCTTGTAGAGAAACTTGGAGATTGTGAATCCTGGATTTAGAAATAAAGGATTTATAGGATGCCCAGGCAGGACTGCCCTGGCCAGCAGTATCACACTTGCCTCCAGCTGTATCTCTGCCTGAGTGTTCCTGAAAGCCAGAGCCTACAATCCCCCCAGATGGCCTCCTGCCCTCCTGAGGCCAACCTCATCTCTGGAGCTTGGCTGCTGCATGCAGAGGGGCAGAGAGTCACGCAGAGCCCAGCTGTTGGTGGGAAGCAGAGGGTATGGTGCTGTCCTACTTGTGGACAGAGATGGGGAGTGGGAGTAAGCCCACCCCAGGGTGCTCGGGACAGGAAAACTGAACTTTATTACTCTTGTTTTCTGTTGACCATGTTCTTTTAAATGTGTTTATAGGGAGTAATACAGAAAATCTCCAGACCCAGAAAGTCTTAACTGAAAACAAACTTGAAACAAAGATTATATTTGTTCTTTCATCCCTCCCCTACTTAAGATTCAAAGAAAGGGGGAGAGAGGAAAACTATTGCTCCAAGAATATGAACAGACCAAAATTTAAGAACAGGAATCATCATTTGGTCTTCTCACTTTTGCAAGTGGTACATGAATTCTTCAAAAATAAATTACTCAAATACTCAAGAAGAGGGCCCTTCTATGAGAAGTGAATATTGAGAATAAGAGTACGATGGAAACATGTACGGCCAAGTAATCCTAACCTGGGAACACAACCTTGCTGCCCAGTTCTGCTGACACAGAACTCTGGTCTCAGCACGAAAGTCCTACTGTGTGCTTTCTGGCTTGCTATTCTAAGAATGAGTAGTATACATGGTATTAATGGCTTTGGGAAAAGCCAGAGACTGGTAAAAATAGGACCTCATCTCGTTCTGCCTGCTGGGGCCTCTCGCTCACATATCAGCTCTTAGAAATAACTGCAAGGATTGATGGATTCTTTCTGCTGAGTCCGCCAACTCACCGTGTGTGCATGCGTGCACCTCTCCTAATGTAGTTGCAGATCTGGATTTAGTTTTTCTGGAATGGAGCTTGGGAACCTCCTAAGTAGCTCACAAGGGAAGCCAGCTGCTGCTGCCCATGCTGCACACTGGTACTAGCAAGTCTTGAGCTTGCCAAGCCCTTTGGTATGTGTTGTTTTCATAGGAACTTTCTAACTGCCCTGGGAGCTTGGTAATGCTGGTGTGACCTAATACATACGGAAACAGGCACAATGAGACAGGTGGCTGGAGAGTAACCTAGAAGGGAATTCTACCTCCTCGTGGAGCATTTGGGGTGGACCAATTCTGATTTCACTGTTGCATTTTGAGTGGGGGGAACTAAAATGATCGCTTTGGAAACCTAAAGGGAAAACATACAAACACTTTCATTAGACTTACGTCTCAAAGTTTTCTGAGAGCTAACGACATACGAAGGTAAAATGCATGTGAGATCTTAGAGTTGCACGTGGCAGGTGTCCTGCTGGTGATGAAATAAGTTAATTGTCTGGGAGTTCAGTGTGACCACAGGCAGCCTTCCACCTTCCGGAGGACCCACAGCCTGAGAGCTCAGTGGCATTGGTTAATGAAGCAGTGTCACTGTCAGATGGTACAAAGGGTGTGCAGGTCATACTCCAGTGGGCCCAGTTTCACTCAGAACTTGCAAACCTGCTGGGTTTGTCCATTTGTTCCAGCTTGATTTCTGCTTGTTTTGCAGTACTGGGCATTGAACCGAAGGCCTCTTACATGCTAGGTGAGGGCTCCCCCACTAAGCTACATCCCCAGCCTTTAAAAATTTTTTTTAATCTTGAGACAAAAATCTTGCTAAGTTGCCCAGGCTGGCCTTGAACTTGTGATCCTCCTTCCTCAGCCTCCTGAGTAGCTGGGGTTACAGTTGTGTACCACCACACCTGGCTTCAGGCTAGGTTCTAATTTGGTGTTTGGGTGGTGTTCATGGAGGCCTTACACACATTCTTCCTGTGATATATGTTGAAAACAGCTCTTGTTCCACAAGAAGCAAGGTGTGGAAGGCTCTGGTGTGGGCACCACAGGTGGTGTTCGTGTGGCTCCCCACTGTCCACAGTAGGCCGGTCAGTAGGATGTGAGGCAGACAGATGCTCCAACAGCCTGTGACACTCAGTTCCATTCTTCTGGAAAAGGCTGCTTGATTACTGGCATTGGTCTGACTGCCTGCCTTTGCCAAACTGCCTCTCCCAGGGGCCACTGCGTGATCCAGTGGTGCATGATCCAGTGGTGGAAAGATTTGATTCCTCTGGGTGTTTTATTCAGTTCACATGAGTGCCCCCATTTGCAGTGCCCTGGTAGTATCTCCATAGAAACCTAGTAGTGTTCATTGCAAAAACTTCAGAAACGGGAGGAGAGCAAAAAGAATCCCTGTCCTCCTGCTCCATGATACAGATGTTACAAGCAGGCAAGTGTTGCTTGTGAATATAGTGTTTAAAATTAGACGATCACACTTTCATTTTTACAGTTAAAGTTTTGTAAACTGCTTTTTCGTATAAAAATAGTAGCATGACTGGTTCACCAAATTTTGGACATTATTTACGGCCCTTTTTACTAGTTGGTGTTCTGTTATTTTAGTTTGCCCAAACCTTTATTGAGGATAATTTAGATTTTCTAGTTTAAGGAACAGCCTTTGTACTAAATCTCTGCATCCATCTCTGCTTATTCCCTTCCCTGAAGATAAATACAAAAAGTAGAATTATCAATGCAAAGGATGTGTTTAAAATAGTTATTGGTTGAATTAGCTTTTGTCACATACAGATATTTTCTTCATTTGTTCTTTAGCTTTATTGTATTTTTTGACATTCAGAAAAATTTACACTTTTATCTAGTCAAGCTTTCAAGCTTTTATACTTCCTTCTTTTGTTCCCCCTCAGGCTTCATTCACTTTATTTTTCTTGTATAAAACCCTATGTGGTAGCTACTGCTGGAGTTTGAGCTCTCTGACCAGAGACTGTGGTGTGGTTCTTAGAGGATGGCCAGTTGATTCCGGGTAGGGAGGTTTGGTGAATAGTCTCCTTCAGAGGTTAGGGGTCAGGAGGCTGTAGGTATTGGAGGTGGGATTAAAGGTAGCTATGGCGAAATTGCCAGCGGCAGTGGTGTAGCAGTCATCAGTGCCTCCAGCAGCAGCAGCAGCTTGGGCCAAGGCTGAGACAGTGTCAGTGCCTCTGGGGGCAGGGATCAGATGCACCAACAGAGAACCACAGCAGCTGGTTCCCATGCAAGGGATGCTGGGGGCTTGCCAGTCTTGTTCCTCTGGTAGACTCTGCGCAAGGATGGCCAGAATGATGGCCCCTCCAATGCCAGTGGCTACTCCTTAAAGCACCAGACCAGTGTGACTGCTGTAGTCTCTAAGGGCAGCAGATACCTTAGAGTTTGCTTCTGCACTGGCATAATCGAGAGCTTCATCCTTGAGGGATACACCCAGGAAGAAATCAGTCATCTCAGACTCCTTGATGGGCAGAGAGGAGAGAGCTCTCCCCGAGGACAGCGATCATCGTGTCCTTGACCAGCTGCTTGCTGTGGTGACAGGATCCACTGTGAGGCCCCTGGGGCCTCTGGGCTTCTCCCTTCACCATCATATCATCATCATCACCGTTTGGCGTTTTCCTGAGGAAGAAGCATTTTTATGCTTTCTTCTGCTTCTATGCTTAAAAATGCCTTCCCACTCCTAAAATAATATGAGTATTAGTTATATTTAATTGTATACTTAATTGGAGGACAGTGGAATTGTTAGTTGGCAGTAAATCTTATTTTGAGAAAAATACAACTCTCAGTTATATTTGGTCCAGTCTTAACCAGATATGTACATCTGGGCTTTGAAAAATTACCAGCGCCTAGGTCACAACTCAGATCCACTGAATCCTGTTTTTTGTGGTTTTTAAAAGTTGTATTTAATTGTAGACTTAACTGGAGGACAGTGGAATTGTTAGTTGGCAGTAAGTCGTATTTTGAGAAAAATACAACTCTCAATTATATTTGGTCCCATCTTAACCAGGTATGTACATCTGGGCTTTGAAAAATTACCAACACCTGGGTCACAACTCAGATCCACTGAATCCTGTTTTTTTTTTTTTTTCTTTTTTTAATATCTTACACAAGTCTGCAGAGTTTCAAAGGAGCAGACCCCAGGTGCAGGTATTTTTTCTCTTTCTTTGGCTTGGTTTGCACATTATGGTTTATTGGTGTAGTGGGTGTGTTTTGTCATAGTCATTACCATCTGTTAACCACAAGGATCAGAACGCTGTTCTAGCTTTTATGCGGAAGGGGATCCAGAACAGTGTGTGCTGGGGGAGCCCCCTGCAGGATCACACTGGTTCTCCAAAAGTACCAGTCCCCCCCTTTGGCATTATCTGATGTGCGTGTAATTATTTCTAAGTTCCATGCCTGATTCTCATTTCTGCCTTAGGGTACAGCAAGCAGCTTTTTAAAAACAAAATTTTAAAATATGCAATATATTTAATAGTATCTTATGTTTCTATAATTTTTCGAGTCAAGATTCCTTGCTCTTTGATGTGTAGTAGACCCTCACATGAGCTGGAGCATAGTTTCAGATTGATGTTTGTAACCATGGTTGTTTATCTCTGTGCACAAAATCAAGCTCTCAGTTTATGCTGAAAATACATTCCTGTTTTTCCAGGCTGGAGTTGTAGAAATCTGCCCACAAACCAAGTTGAGTGTTAGCCTGGTAAGTAGTAGCATTCTGTGTTTTTAAGGAGGAGCCAGTCTGCCTGCAGTAGGTAAGAGGGGAAGTACCTGGAGACCTTGGCCTTGTGCAAGGAACTTAGGAGTCTGAAAGCCTCAGCAATGGTAATTCTGATGCTGATGACACTGACAGTAAGGACATGGCCACCTCATCAGGCTGTGAGCAGTCCATGTCTAGTGTCTGGCGGGTGTGGGGCTGGTATTGCTCCATGTGGGCCAACTCTGCGCACCACAGTGTGTGATGAGGAGGAGGACTCTGGGGGCCAGGGGTGTGGACAAGGATCCCAAAGAGGAGTTCTGTGCTGATTTTCAAGCCCTCTCATCAGTCAGGGAGGGAAACACAGAAGGAAGATAGTAAAAGGTTATGAAGGATGAAGTGCCAAAGTTTGTGAATAACAGGTCCCTTAGTTGTATGAAATTTTAAAAGGGAAAGAATGGCCAGAGGCAGTTATGACACTGCTTTTATGTTCTCATGTTTAAAATAGATAAGCCAGATGTGAATGCATGGTGGGTAGTTCCAGAAGGAAGGGGCTGCATTGTCCTTTCGGTGTGACTACAGCAGGAATTGAGTATGGCTTGGCAACTGAGCAGGGCCAGAGCTCCAGCGGAGGAGTTTGTCCTGTACTGCCATGAGCTGACCGTGGCATCCAAGGCCACATGGTGGGCACAGGCAGCCCAGCAATGTGTTCTTTCAGCCAGAAGCCTGAGGCCTGTGTCACTGTTGCCTCCTGCAAGAAGAGCTCAACTGGCTGAAATATGTGGCCCTTCCAACCCTGCCTGGTCCTTCCACTCCACAGCGAAAAACCTATTTATGACTACTACAGACCAGAGAAACCCAGAGAGTGAAGTGAGCTTCTCAACCTGCACCCAGGGAGAAGTTTATCTTCAGACTGTTCCATCCAATTCTCTGCTAGTCTGTCACAGGCAGCACCTTGGCCAGCACCCACCCATCCGCTGCAGTTCCTCTTCTTAACTTTTTATCACTGGACCCCCCACCCCTCCTCCACTGTAGAAGTCTTTCCAGCCAGGGTCCTCACCTAATCCGCACATGTTGAGGGGGTTTCAGGTCAAAGTGTTCCCTGCAGCCTTATAACATCAGTCTAATGGGATACAGCCAGAATTCTAAAAGTACAATAAATGCAGTAAAACAACCTATTCCAGTGCCTCACACTTAGTGTTATTTATCAAAACATTAGTTTTACATTTGCAGATGTGTATGTGTACACATGTGAGTGCCAGTGTGCACATGAACTCAGTAAGTTTCAGGGGAAAATTCATTTATTACCCTGAGCTGTAATCAGAAAAATTAGAAAAAAATAATGCCATGGGCTTATTATCCCTTCTCTGTAATCTGCATACCAAAATCTAAAACTGTTTTCTTAAGTTTGGCACAAGGTCACTTGTCAGCAAAACATGACTGAATATGGTTTGTTGTTATTTAATAGACTTTATCCCACCTACTGTATTTGTACACTCAGTTGCAGAATGGAGTTGTGCCTTGGCCCCAGTGGGCACATTAGACCTGGCTACTTTTCTAAGGGCCAAGGAATTCTGAGCCACAAGGGTTTTTTCACAAGACCTTATGGCTCTGCATAACAGTTTTCATAATCCAGCAAATGTTTACTGGATGTTTACTATGAGTTTGGCATTGTGCTGGGTCAGATATGGAAGGAAGAATAGTCCGTGTGTGAGCTCTTAGGGCTAAGACTTAGTCCCGTGGTGGGTGGGTTGGGGGTCACTAGAGCTAGAGTCCCCGTTTCAAGTTCTCCCTCTTCGTTAGCTTACCCAGATCCATGGTGCAGAGAAACCTATGCACATGGCTTCCACATCTTCTACAGTATGTGTTGAACTCCTCTGTAGAATCTCATACCAGTGCCTCAGCTCAGAACATTGAAAAAACCAACCCTTGACTGTTTCCTCCCATATTCCTGTATCCTGATTGGCACCATGGTCCTGCTCACCTGAGCTCAGCCTTACCCTGTCCCAGACATGACATCTACTCATTGGTTAACTCCTCTTGATCCCCCCCAGCAGTAGCCCTTGGCTTCCTGCCCTTTTCTCAATGCCAACTGCTGGTACAGCTGTTGGTATGACTCTCTCACCCAAAGGAGGGATGGTCCAGAAAGGGAATCAGGTACACAGGGACCTGGGCTCAGGTTGTACCTCTTCCCCAATCTAGTAGAGAGACCTTGTCGCATAGCTGGTTTTCTAGATGTAAAACAGGGTTGGTGATCAGCATTTTATGATTTGTAGTTAGGCATAACAATATATCCAGGGTACATGAATGCCAAAAGTATGGTAAGATAGACTATGTGAATATTTATAGGCTACAGAAAGAGTAAAAGATTGCATTCAAAATGTATAAAGAGCCCCTTCAGACTAATAAGAAAAACCCAGTATTTTAAGTAGGCAAAATATATAAACGAGCAATTTCTGAAGAGGAAATCAAAAGACCAATAAATATGGAACAAGGCGTTTGTTAGCAGTGCAGAAGATGCAAATTAAAACAGTGGTGTGGTCTGGGGTTTGGCTCAGTGTAGAGCATTTGCTTAGGATGTGCAGTGCCCTGGGTTCAATCCTCAGCATTGGAAAAAGGATGACAGCCATACCATTTCATGTCTATTGTTTGACATGAAATGCAAGAAAGTGTGTCAAGCAGTAATAACCCACATATTGCTGATGGGTATATAAATAGGCTTACTGTTCTGAGAGCAGTTAGCAGTATCTAATAAAACGCAGGCTATGGTGCATCTACCACCCAGGAATAGCATTGGCAGAAATATCCTTTATGATATTGTTTTTGATTGACAAAATACATTAGAAATAACAAAAGCATCCACTAAAGGAAGACCAGACAAATCATACATACTCATTTAGGAAATACTGGTATTCATTTAATATAAATCTGTTCAATTAAAATTACATTTGTAGCTGGGTGTGATGGCCTATGCCTGTAATCCCAGCACTTGAGAGGCTGAGGCAGGAGGGTCACTGTGAATTCAAGGCAAACCAGAACTCCAGAGAGAGACCCTGCCTCAAAAATTTTTGCATTTATATAATCATGGATAAATCTGAAAAGGTATTGAGTGAGAAAAGGAAACCACAAACTATCTACAGTACATAACCATTTATATGAAATTTAAAGCATAACAAACATATATTTATTTACATGTGCATATGTACAGCTAACTCTATACCTAGTAAAATAATATGCAGGAGAGTGACCAATAAAAATTCAATGCAATAGCTACTACCTCAGGAAGAGGAATACAGTGGAGAAAAACACAGAGAAATTTCTATTCTATGTTAAGTGATTTATTTCTGAAAAAAATAAAGCTATGAATGCATGTTAAATTTTGACAACACTAGGTAGATATGTAAGTATCCTGGGTATTTTTATTTTTACTATTACCCATACATGCTGGAAATATTTTACTTTTAGAAAGCACTTAGTAGAGTCTGTATAATAGGTATTTCTTTGTCACATGCTAAGACTTCTATGTGATGTGTGGAGCTCTGGTCCCCCTACCTGGCTGCCCAGATTGGACACTCCTGGTGAGGGGCTTGTGGACCCTTGGTTCTTGCCTGATGCTCCAGTGTGTCCCTTGAGGACCTGATGGACTAGCCGTAGGTGGCAGGTCGTGCTTAGTGTTCCTCTGCCCTCAGCCTTGATCTGTGTGGTTTTGTTGGCTGAAATCTATGTATCCTTTGACTACACAAACGTGACGTCTCTTTTCAAGGCTTATTAAAATGTTGCCCCACCCACGCTTACATCCACTTACCTGTCCTCCTACAGCCCCACCCGCCCTTCCATATACCCACGTACCTACTCACCCATCCACCCATCTCGCTACTCCATTCGGTATCAGATCAGGGAGATATTTCAGGCTCACACCTAGGAAAATTATACTATCAAAAGCCACCTTCAAATCCACACCTGTATATCAGCTTACACACAAGAGAGAGATTAAATATCCACTTGAGCCTCTCATCCATCCACCCACCCACCCAGCCTTCCATCCATTCATCCCTCCACCCACCCCGTCTATCACCCGTCTATCCAGGATCTTCCACATGTAAAGCACATATACCCATCCTGATTTACCCAGCTACAAATAATCACAATTTGTATAAGATCCCCAGATCACTTTGTGACTCTAACGTGGAATTTATCATATTAAAGTTTATTTTATCTTGCTAGACTAGGCACTGAAAGGCAAATAACCATTCCATTCATTTTTAATGCCTTGTACTTACAGGAGCTCATTAAATATTGGCTGAAGAAATAAATGTGTCTCAGATTGTACATCCAAACCATTGAAATCAATGTTAAGATTATGGCTTAATCCTTGTCACTTGAATCTCGATATCTAATGTCTGTAGCTCATTGATTTTCATGAGTGCCACGCACCCCCTGTTGTCTTTGTCACCTGAAGGAAGGAGGATATTAGGTCCCACTTCAGCCATTCTGCCCTCGCATTTACTAAGAATTCAGACTGCGGTGCCTCAGCCATGATAGCACCTCTCCAGGGACTTTGCTATTCGTTGGAGAGGAAAGGCAGTGCCATGAAAAATTAGTAAGACGACAAAGCAGCGTGAGGTGCGGGACAAATAAATGGGGCTGGCATCATGATCTGAAATCATCCGTAATGAAGCAGCTTGTTTTATGCTTGACTGTGTAAGACTGGTTTTGAAAGATTCGTTCTTTTGCAAAAGGATCTAGGTCAGAATTATCATTTTATGTCAGATTGGGTTTCTGTAAAATCTTTTTTTGGCTCAAGTGGATATTTAACGACATCTCTATTATGTGTAAGCTGATATACAATTTCAGATTTGAAGATGCCTTCTGATAGCATAATTTTCTGAGGCGTGAGCCTGAAATATCTTCCCGACCTGACACTGAATGGAGTTTTGTTTGTGTTCTTTCGAACAGGTGTCTGTGAGTTCTTACAGCTACTGACCTCCTACCTGTCCCTTCCTTTCCCACACACTCCTATAAAACGTTCTCACTCAGACAGTGGCTGCACCTCAGTCCTAAACTGTGTGCTTCAATTTGTCTTCCTCATCTAAGGACGCTATATGAAACCTTGGGCTGGAAGGGTCTCTTGGCAGATGTCACTTTCCAGAGCAGATGCCCCTGCTCTTCATCTTCTTGAGCATTTCCAGGGAAGGGGATCTGCTCTTTCTCATGACAGTGACCTTGTGTCAGATCAGATGTTCACAGGTTGCCTGAACACAGTGAGCAGGCTGGGCTTTCCACAGAAGTGGACCCTACAGCGTTCCAAGAAGACCAGGATCCCCTTTGGAAGATTCTGAATCTGCTGGCAGATCCCCATCTGAACAGCAAATTTATCACAGCTTCCTTTGAACCATTATAGGAGTCCTCTCCTCAGAACACTGGTCATATTCCTTCAAGATCTTTGTGAATGGCATCTGTGGGTCATCCTTCTAATGCCTCCTTCTGGGAGGCAAATTATACAGTCCATTTCTGGCTGTCTGTGTGCCTAGGTGTGGGAAGAATGAACCTGTATGTATAGAGAGATTGGACAAGACTGAACAGGGTGGGCAGGGGAAGCCCCAGTGAGGGTCCCTCCACAGCTCTGAGCAGTGTGACACCAGCCCCTCCAGCCAGCATCTCCTATGAGCATCTCTGTCCCTCCCCAATTGTTTTGGGGCACAGAACAAAGGAGGAGGGACTCGAGCCTCCCCTTTTGGGGGGGCCTGAGGCAGCCACCCCTCCCAAGTCTACTGTGCTGCAGAATGGGGGCCAGGAAGATGGGAGAGTGCCGCTGGATAGCCAACAGAACTACGGGGATTCCAGACCTGAGTGAGCCTGACATCACCATGTTGGATGATATGAGCAGAAAAGAAGAAAAAACAAATTGCTTTCCTCTTTCTGGCTCTTTGGTGTGCCGTGCCTGTTTTGTTGGCTGGGGAGGTAAATGTGAGTTAGGAATGAGCCAGTGCCAGCTGGACCCCAGCTCCTAGGGTCCAGTGATCACCTGCCAAGTGGAGGTTAGATTGCTTTCAAAGGGATATTTCCCAGGAAAGCCATATTCCTCCCTGACTCCTAGCTCCCTCACATAGCACAGTCCCTCTCATCTTGGGTAGTGGAAAAGCCCAGTCAATGCTGTGGGAGGTAAATGTCACTGCCAGATTCCTAATACCCGGAAGTGTGTTGTGTCTGCGTTTGGGCTGCATGCTGTTGTCACATGGTTCCTGGAGCCCCACTGTGCGCAGCCCTGGCCTGTGGCATCGGAGCTCATCCTTCCTGCTTCAGCATCTCTTTCCACCCATCTCCCTGTACCACCTGACCTCACAGACCTTTCTTCGTAGGGCTTCCCAGGTATTGGACTGACCAGTGTGAACCAAGAGAGAGGCTTCAGGTGGGAGGGATGGTGACGTGGATGCTACGAAGAGTCCAATTCTGCAGTCGTGGCTGCCTGTGGAATGTGATCATGAAACACAGGTGCACTTTTCCCAAGCAATATTTTTCAAAGGCCACAACTGCAAACACAACTGGGCTTGGAAGCTGCGGGTAAGTAATGGATTCACAGCTAGCATGTGTGATGGAGTGGGAGTTGCTTGCTAGATAATTAACACCCTCGCTTGACTGTGGACGGAAGGGCTGCATAGGCAGGCATGATCTTCACACTGCTGAAGGACCTGGCAGGTGAGGACCCTGCTAATCAGAATGGACATCACCTTAGGCCAGAGCCCCTGCCGGGCTGGGAGAGCCCACTGAGCCGGATTGTGATTAGTCCCAGGGTATGGAGGCGGACCAGGTTGGCAGGGAGTGCACCTGGAGGACTTGCAGTTCACCAAGCAGAAGAAAATCAGTTAGTACTGACTGTCGGCCCTGCACACACTGGAGGGGACTCGGTATGTGTTGCCAGAGCTACTTTCTCAGTGACCTGGAGCTTGGTTTGGCTCAGGCTTTGGGATTTTACATTTTGGTTGCTCACTGTGCGTGGATGATTGAGTTGGGTTGAGCTGCCAGCCTAGGAGCCTTCTTCCTTCTTCAGCACTAGTGTCCTAGCTCCAGCTAGGAGGAATGTGGTCCCGTGAAGAGGAGGGAGGAGGAGGGACCCCTCTTGTGTCCTCTGCAGAGGCTGTGCAGAGGCCGACCACTTGCCTCCCTGTAGAGAGCACCTCATGGTGCTTCGATCTAGAGACACTGAGGAGTGCAGTGGGGGGCAGTTGGAGCATCTAACCATGCCACTCACCTCAGTTACATCTGGAGAAGGAACCCTCTCAGCAAACACAAGCCTGCTGGCTGTGCTCTCACCACCTGTGTCATCTCAGGCACGCTGACTTCTCTGAGCCTCAGTTTTCGCATCTTAAAAGCAGAATGCCTGCCTGCTCCACAGTCAAAAAGATGACAGGAGATGATCCCTGAACTCGTGTACCAGGAAGCTCAGGCTGTGGGAGGAGATGAGCAAGTGGCAGACACTGTTCTTGTGCCTTCCCTTCCTTTGGCTGCTGTGTGTGCTGGCCGTGCATGTGCACGGTGAGTGACACACGGGTGGCGCTGTGTTTCTGAAGAGGATCAGGGCCAGGATGGGGAATGGGTGTTATGCTGTTCTGGCTCTGGTGTGGTAGCAGCAGCTCCCACCTCCCTGTCCTGTCCTGTCCTGTCCAGTGGCTCCATCTCAACCTGGAAGTGTGGCAGTGGCTGTGCTTGGAGAATTGACCAGAAAAGGCATTCAAATTTAGAGATAGGTCCAGTTTTTCTGATTCAGGTCTTGACACAAACACACTCATTTCATGAGGAGATGACTCTTAACTTCAAAGCAAAAGAAAAAAAAATATATATATATATGAATGTAATTTCTAAAGAGCTATTGCCTCATAGAAAATGCAGGCTCGGGTTCCAAAGATGAAAATATGCATCTGGGAATACTTCAATGATGAAATCACTCAGTCACTGTTCTATGACTATCACACCAGGGAAGACAGCCCTAGCTACAGTGTGTACCTTGGTGTCTTCCACAGTGTGCTGTACCTTGTGATGGGGAGCAGCCGAGGGCCGGGAAGCACAGAGTGGTAGGTCTGGCCTTTGTCCTGTCCTGAGGAGCAGTTGGCTCTGGTTCTCAGTGTCCAGGACAGAGCAACGCAGGGACTTAGTGAGCACTTGTCTCGTTAGGCTCTGAAGACAGTTAGCTGTAACTAGGCAGCTTCATCCAAGGTGGAGGGCAGAAGCAGCCATCCTGGAGTGTCCTCCAGGCCTCTGATCTAGGAATCCCTTTGTTAATCTTGGTCAGGCCCATATGTGGCTCCTGGTTTATGCACTATGAATGCTAATGCGGACATACCACCCCCTCCTGGCACTTTTGGGTGGAGCTGATCATCTTGTGTCCTTTTCCCGTGGCCATTTCCATTCCTCTTGCAGCTAGGTGTGCTGTGATTTTTTCTGGGCCATTCCTGGTTCTCCTTGCAACTGGACAGTGCCTGCTCCTCTCACACCTCGGATCGCCTGTGCCTGGCACTGGGCAGGAAGTGGTATCTCATCCCCACTGTGCCCCTGCAGTGCCCCAGACATCCTGAGTGATCCATCAGATAGCGTCTATGGAACAAGTGTGCATGAATCCACAAGCATGTGGCCAGCGGGAAAACAGCTCTGTGGAAGTGTTGGAGTGGAGGGCCTCTTTCTCTTCTCTAATGTGCAGGGTGCTTGCTCAGACCCGGGGGGTCCCCTTCCCAGTGGATGGTGTCAGGGCTGAAGTTGAGTCTTCCCAGGACTCCCCGTCTGTGTTACTCCACTGTGCTGTGGTGCTTTCTCCATGTTCTCAGTCTCACCCTTTGCTCCGTGTCCCCCCACTTGTCTGTTATGGTTTAGATCTAGAAGGTTCCCCAAGCTCTCATGCACTCACAGGTGTGGCTTTTGAAAAGAGATTGGATCATGGGGTGCCGCATTCATCAGCAGAATTATCACCGAGTCTAGCGGCTGAGTGTGCTGTGCGTAGGGCCTGGCTGGAGGTGCTCACTGTGGTGTGAGCTGCGAGGGTGTATTCCTGTTCCTGGACCCTACTATGCCTCTCTGCTTCCTGGCTGTCATAGTGTAAGCAGCCTTCTTCCACGAGACCCTCCTGTGATATGATGTCTGCCTTGGAGCCTGCCAACGATGGACTGAATCCTCTAAAATCTGTGAGTCCTAGTAAACCTCACCTTTAAGTTGTGGACGTCAGATATTGTGTCCTAGTGACAAAAGAAGGACTAAGACACTATTCTCCTTGGGCCCACTCTGTTCCATCATTGCTTGCTTCTCTTCAAGGTCTTGGATTTCACCATGGGAAGCAACCCATGACACTGATGGGACTCAACACATGTAAATACAGTAAGTGAAGGAAGGAACAGAGCCTGAGACAAACAAGATCCCTGAGCAAGAACAGGGGAGCAAGCATAGCATCTAGGTAAGATTGTGTCCTTTCTGGGAGGCAATCTTCCTATCAGAGCAGCCAGACACTCCATCATGGGCATCCTAGGGAAGGGTCTAGCCCAGAGGTGCAATCTATGGCGCACGTGCCACAGCTGGCTGTTTGTTATCAGTGAAAGCTTTGCCATTACTGAGCTGGTGACCTCTTGAGAAGGAAAAATGGGAAGGCAGGCCCCAATTTAATTAACTAACTTTTGAGTTGCACCTTTGGGTTAACAAGTCCTTTCATAGTCACCTCCTGTGGGTCTTATAAAATGGTCCTTGAAGTTGGCATAGTTTTCCTATGTAAATGCTTGGATGTTGCCCATTTTATGGAAGTTTATCTATAAGCATTAGTTTTCTCTGTACAGAATTGACCTTGCTTATAGATAGGAAGACAGAGGCTTATGGTAGCATTGTATAAGATCATCCAGGTGGAAAGCAGCCAAGGTGAGATTTAAACCCTGGTCGTTCGTCCTGTCCCCTCCTATGTGTGACTCTTCTATCTGGACATTGCCTTCCACTTTGAACCCCACATCCCACCAGGAGGATGGCCACCTCTGTGGTTATGCTGGTTCCATGCACAACTCTTTGAGAAGAATGTAGCAGACCAGACAGTCCTTGGCCTTCTCTCCCCAAACAGAATACATACTGAGCACTTCTCTCATGGCGCCAGGGCACAGATCCACACCTGAGGCAGTGTATCACAGAGTCACTGACTACTTCACTGGACGTGCATGTGACAACTGGCAGAGACAGCTGTTTTCCAGGGACTCCAGAAAGCCCAGGGAGAGATACTTGCAGTGGAACCACTTCTATTGGTGTCCTCTTCTCTAAGGAGTGGACCTGCTGACATTCTCGGGGTCAGGAGGCCACTAAACCTACATCTGAAGACATCTGTCTTACTTTTCTAGATCCTGATTGTAACCCAAACTCCCATCATCAAGAAGGCCTGTACCCTGAAGGCACTGTATGATCTTTAGTATAGGAGGGATGGTCTAGACCCCTTCACCTCCTCTTCTACTAAGACGTGGTTAAATTGGGCATCCTCACCCAAACGCCATAGGAGAATCACTCATCACTGATATTTGGCCAGATGCCTGTGGTGAGCAGGTTGGTCATATTCTGTTCAACCACACTAGCATATCTGGTGTATAACAATGATCAGTTGTCCTTTATTTACTATTATGCCTGTTATAAGGCCTTCCCCCAAGACATGGGGGTACAGAGAAATATAAGCTATAGTCCATTCCCCTAAACCCTCATAATCTGGAAGGAAAGATAAGGTACTGATGTGTAAAAGCACAGCAAAAATGTGCAATCCCACAGTTAAAGGCTTTGGTTTGATCAACTTCTTGCTGGCTTGTGCTCCTGAGGGAAGTGGCACTGCATCCTTGTCCTTTCCCCAGTCACGCAATGTGACAAAGTCCCTTCCCGTTTATTATCAGGTCGCTATTTTAGTCTCAGTGACAAAGACATGGGAGCTCAGGTTACATCCATTCACTCAGGAAGAATTTCCAAAATTCTAAACATTGCGATTGGTGTGTAATATGTTGATCTTACATGCAGTTTGGAAATTGGAGCTGGTAATATTGTCTCATTAATTAAATGCTAGGCCATATTGAGAAGAAAGATTGCTGATTGGTAAGGATGATTTTATTGGCTATAAATACAGACAATTCATTTCATAGTCCAATAAATGGTGTCGAAGAGCTAGGCCCCTTCCATCTTTTTGCTCCGCCATCCTCAGAATGTCAGGGTGGCTCCCTTTGTGCAACTAGGTGGCTTCTCTTCTTCCTGGTGTTTTGAGAAATAGCAGGGTCTAGAGGAAGGAGGGGAGGTCTCTTTCTGTGTTTCTCTTCAAGAAAAAGAAACCTTTTCGTATTCCCGACTCCAGGCATCCACCATGTCAAATAGCCTCAGACCTCATATTGCTCTGCTTAGAGGGAATCCCTGGAAATAGAAATGGGTAGCTGAGAATGAAGCAGGGGAGTAAGAATTTACCCAGAACCTGAGAGCCTATCCCGGGAGAGGACAGTCAAGAAAGAGCAGTGTTCTGTTAGCGAGGAAGAAAGAGAGGAGTGGATGTGGGAAGTTAAGCAGCACGGCGGCCTGCTGTCCCCTTCACAGAGCCATTGCCGAGTGCGCCCTCCAAAGGTAGATGCAGCAAGAGTTAAATGCAGAAGCCCCAGCTAAGCTATTACAGAATCAGGAGGGAGTGGAACACATGAGCTGTATATGGAAGGATATGTAGCGTAAAAGATGTGAGCCTCTGGAAGAGTGTGGGACAGCAAGACAGAGGAGAGCAAGTGGCAAGAGGGGCTCGGGCTCCTGGGCTCTTCTGCCCCTGCTCCTGCACCTCTTAGAGGAAAGGGGAGGCTGCACCAGCTTTGAAGACACTGGCTGAGGAGCCGCTCCCTGGAGATGCCTCAGAAGGGCATGCCCCGTCCCTGCAGGACAGCCCGGTGATCTTCCAGCTCTCTGTTCTGTTTCAGGTTTTTCTGCTGTTAAGTATTTTCGGAGGACGCTAGCAGCAGCCACATCACTGCCTCTGTTAGCAGCAGACAAGTGACTGCCTGCTTTTTATTTGAAGTCTCCCCTTTCACTGGAGAGACAGCAGGATGTAGCAAAGAGATCCGATCAGTGGGACACCAGAGACCTGAATTAGATTCCAGCCTCTGCTGGGATGGCTTTGTAGCTGGGGTAAGTCACTTAACCTCGCTGCCTCTCTTTCTAGTGTGTACAGCTTGACTTATTGTCATTGAAAGCTTTTTCTTCTTTCTGACATTTGAGACTTGTCAACCTAGGGTTGCCTTGATGTGTACTGGGCGGGATGTGGTGTGTTCACGCCACCAGCAGGTTTTAGATGACTGCAGTAATGAGTAACAGGATGCTGTTCTGATGAGTGCACAACCCCGCCATGTGAAGTTCACCACTGCTGCTAATGGGTAACAATAGTGATTGTTGCTCAAATACCTACTGTATGCCAGGAACATCTATAGGCAGGGCCTCCAGTGGGGTCTCACTAGGGCTTAGACTTCCAGAATATCCTGCAGGTCCAACAAGTCCATCCATATTTCCCTGCAGTGTGTTCTTTCTTTCTCAAGTAACTATTTAAACAGCTCTTCAGAAACTGATGGGTCAGTGCATTTGCAGGAATCCGGATTAGAGATGAGAATCCTTTTTTTTTTTATCTTTCTTTCCTAACCATATGTTGACTTCCAATCCTTTTCATCACATGAGGGCATGTGTGTGGCTGGCGGTGCTATGCCAGTGTACCTGGGGCACTTGGCCACCTCTCAAAGAGGAGAAGATGCAGAACTGCTTAGTTTAGGGTGGTGAAGCTCAGACAGTGGTGAGCATTTGGAGCTGAGGAAAATGTAGAGTTCCGGGTCCCACCTGTAGACCTTCAGACTCAATAGGTTTTGGATGGGACCTGCTATGTGTCCTCACAGGTTCCCAAGTAGTGTGAGGTAGAAGTCTGTGGCCATCACACTGGGAATGCCAGTCTCCCAGCTATGCGGAACACCTGTCCACAGAGCACTCAGGGAGACCTTTGACAGCACAGTGGAACCAGGACCACCAGGGGGCAGCGGGGCTGATGGGGACCAAAGAGAACAGGGCCAGTGTGCTCTGAGAGGTGCCCTCTGGAAGCAATGGCTTTAGGCTGGAGTCTGCAGGAGAAGGGGCAGACTCGGTCTTGAGGTCATGCTGGCCCAGGTCCACCCTGACTATTGGCAGACAGGACTCTCATGAGGAGCACTATGGGGGCCTGTGTGTGCCAGCTTGGTCCTGTAGCCGCCGTGCCTGGACAGAAGGGGACAGTTATAGGGCAAGCACTCTCTCTGGGCCTAGTGGTGGATAATTTCCCACTCTGGTGTCCCCCATCCTCAACCACTGCCATTCCCCACTTCCATGGCCCCGAGCAGCATCATGAACCCCTTAGGGTATTTGGCCATCGGGTCTGTGAAATGAGAAGAGCTCACTCCTCTCAGGGGAAGAGACTGATGTGAGGATGGGGATGAGCACGTGCTAGGATGAATATCTTTCCATGCATGTGCACACACCTTCTGCCTATTATGTGCACACACTTAGCATTTCCATGGGCCCAGCTTCTGGCAGGGGCTGTGGGCACCTGGAGAGGAGAACCTAGCTGCCCAGTACCTGGCACATACAGCAGGCCCTCTTGCTATACCTGCAGAGAGAGACGGAGAAAATTAACCTGGTCTGTCATCTGAGATACGGAGATGTGGCCCCTACCCCAGCACAGCCCAGGGGACCCAGGGCAAACTGTGTAGTCACGGGAGAGGCACGTGGTGGTGCTAAGGGAGCTTTGTGCAAACTGCCCTGGGGTGACAGAAAGGAGAGGCATCGCCCGGTGGGGCCAGGAAGGAGCAGCAGGAGGAGGCCGGGGAGGCCGCCAGGCCGGGCCCCTGGCGGGGAGATAGGAGAGATCAGGCAGGCAGGCAGCAAATTCAAGAGTTGGGCTTTACCAGTGGAGAACAAAAGAGGTTTTTGGGGGCCGTTCTTTGGCAAATCCTCTTTCATGAGAGCAGGCTCTGCTTTCTTCGGAGTGATCAACTGCAAATGTGTGACCAAGACAGAGAATGTCAGCATGCCCCGTCTAGCATGTGTGTAACCTCTTCCCCCCCTTCAAGCTGGCCATAGTCCCAGCACTGACACGGAAGTGAATGGAGACCTTCTCTGACTGAGCCTTGGGAAGTAGCTAAACTGTTACTGGCAAGTGCCTTGTGTAGAAGGGAAAAAATAGATCCCACACACTGATTCCAAAAGCTGGTGACGCCTGGTAACTTATTTCAAACAGACTTGGACCGAACAAGGAATGCACCAGGCTGGTGGGTGGAGCTCTAAATTTACACCTTAATCTCATCATTAAGAGCGGAGAAGATGTTTCATTAGCGTTAGGTGCTATGTAAATACGAAGCACTTTCTGAATAAATATTTTCCTTTCTTTCCCTTCCAAAATTAGGATATGCTGTATGGAAAATAGTGCAATTCTTAGACACAGGAGAGTTTTATTTTAAAATGGTAGTAGAAATCATATCTGAATCTGGGATCCAGCCTGAAAGTGGTATAGTAGCTTCTATTTGTGCACAGGAAACCCGGGCTTGGCTGACACCATTGTGGCAAGTGGATCCTGCTACTGAGTGTCCACACATGGCGCTCGGACCAGGTCTCCAGCTCCCCCGGTTTGTTAAATATTGATGGTCAAAGTCATGGTCTCATGAGGTTGGTCAGCACTGTTTGTGGAGGAACAGAGCTGTAGGAAGTCTGCTCTGGACAATCCCAGCGCATTACTCCATGCAGCTTCCTGTGTGTGGTGGGCTCTGGGACTCAGAGCAGACAGTACCCAGGACCACGCCCACGTGGAGAGATGGGTTAGAAACAGGACTGGAAGCTGAGATGCAGAGGCCCCAGTGAGTAGCCCCTTCTCGCTGGAGTCCTTGCTTTTCTTTCAATATTATTCTTAAAAATAGAGCATGAAAGAAGTTTTATATAGGAAAAAAAGTCCCTTGTAATCTCCCTATCTTGAGAGCTTTATTTGTTTCTGCACAAGTTTAAAGTGTACAGTTGTGATCATAGTGGACATATGATTGTTTGCTTGATTTCTTAATATGCTCCAATCACTTTCTGAAACAGTTGTAGTTTTCATAACTATGCTCATAACAATTCACCAGGGCCCTCGTTGCTGCGTGTTGGGCACTTAGGTTGCTTTCTAACATTTCTTACTTTTATACGTAATACTGGGATGAATATCTTTCTGCACGTGGCTTTTTCTTGTGGAAATAGTCACAGGCCCGCAAGGGGAAACCCAGCCCAGCCCTGGTGAAGTCTTGCTTTCTGGCTGGGGTGGTTGAGAGGGAAACTGGTGACCCAGTCTGGGGAATATAGGGCCCCATGGGAGTGTAGTAAAAATAAATAAATCTTGACTCCCAGTGAGGATGCTGCTGCCTGTCAAATCCCACAGGGGACATCAGTATGAAGGAGAAGAAATGGCATTTCATGACAGGTGGCTCCCTGCTGATGCTCAGGTGCTGCAAACCTCTAGCTCTCCTGGGAAGCAGAGGCAGTCACTGGGCTGCCACTTTGCATGAAGCTCAGGTGGAAGGGAAGCCCTTCTGCACGCCTGCACTCACCAGGAGTCCGGGCCGCCATGGTGTGATGGCGGCTGTGCTCATCCTTGGCTGCTGTGGTGGACAGTGGCAGGGCACACGGCAACTCCGTGGGCTCTGAGTCAGAGGGGTTCACAGAGGGAGAGGGAGATCCTGATGCCCCCAGGCTCCGGGGGAGACTCAGAGGATCAGAAGCCCCAGAGAAGAGGGTCTGAAGCACCTCTGGTTCTGACCCTCCTGCAGAAAGTGCCGGGCAGCAGGGTGAAAGCGGAGAACCTCACCAGGGTCATGATTCACTGCTCTCTGGCCCGCTTCACTTGCTCACACCCTCTTTTGCAGAGCACTATAAGCACTAACTGCTAACCATAAATAAGTAAGTGTAAATGCTGAACGCCTCTGCAGGGGCTCCATTTTCTGGCTTTTGAGCTCATTTTCAGTGCTCAAGTCCCGAGCTGTTAGCACAGCAACATTACCCAGTGCCCTGTGCAGGAAAGAACTGGAGGAATGAGGGAGGGCTCCGCCCAGTGCCCAACTCCAGCCAGTATTGCTGCACCCCACCCCAGAGCACTGGGGAAACAGCGCTGGCCTTGGAGACCCCAGTTGGAACAGAGGACTCTTGTTTCCCATTTTCCCAGGTCATAAGTGGGACTCCATCATTCAGCTTGGATTTTGAGATTCACCAGCTCTCCTAATGAAGCTCCTTGTGACCTTGACTGACTTTTGCTTTTGCATCTACAGCAGGGTACAGAGCAATCACATATTATGATGTCAGCCCCATGCAGACTTTTCAAGATGTTTCAGACCCCAGTTGTTGACAAGACCTTGTGAAGCAGGCAGGATCAGACCATGTGTCTGTGCTCAGAGCAGAAGTGACTCCTTGAATTTCTCATGCCTGTATCCCTGCTCCTGGCTAGACTACAGCATATGCTGAGAGTGGACTTAGCTGTCTCTGTGCTTCCAGGTCCCAGCTGAGAGGTGTGATAGGCAAGAGCATCCTCTAGTGGGGGTAACACTGGGCACTGTTACCACCTAGTCTGCTTGGCTGTCAATCCCTCTGCAAAGGGCAGAGGCCATTTGCTTTTGTTGCCTTTGATGCTGATGGTGAGGCAGTGGTCTGAGGGACACTTGAGGAAACAGGGACTTCCACAGCTTCCTGAAGACCTGGTGCATTTTAGCCCCTCCTCATCTGTGCACCTTGTAGCTTCTCTCTTCACTGAGCTGGCAGAGGTGATTCTTGGGTACATGGTGTTGTCCAGTCAATTAGTTTCCCTTTCAGCTTGATGGTCAGGGAATGGTGGGAACTGTGTGGCAGGGAGAGAGAAAACGGGCCAGGGTATTCCCATTAAGAACTTGTCTGAACCTGCCAGCATGGGAATTTCCTGAGACAGAGCAGCCCCAAGAAAGGAAGCAAGGCAGATGCATTTAATTTCCTGATTAAAATGAATTAAATGGCCACATTTTGATGTGATCAAATCATATTTGAAATACACTGGGCCAAATACATTTGTGATGAACTGCTGTACAGATAATGGAAATCATTTCAATAAGATTCTCATCCATGCTAAGCCCTTAATCAAGGGGTAACCTATTTGACATTGGATCACAGATAACTGTTTGATTCTGGCCCTGCAGGAATAGATTTATTCCATTTGAGCAATTAATGCATTAGGAATCTGAGGTTATACTAACGTTAAAGTCTGTCTTCTGCATTTCTCTGGTATCTTCTAGTTTTCAGTAGAAGTACCTGTTTTTACAGCATGATTTTAATTCTCAATAAAGGTAAGGATTACTTACCTTTCTCAAAATCTGGACTTCTTTTCATCAAAACTGTGCCATTCTGTGGCAGGTAGCACCAGAAGGAGGGGCCTGTTTCTCTCAGTCACCTAGAAGAGCAATGTGTTGATATTACCTACAATTAATGGCTCCACTTTTACCCAAAGTGGAAGGATTTGCCCACAGATGGCTGCAGACTTCTGCATGTTTCTTTGTGATTGTTTGCTAATAATACACCTTGCATATTTTGCTGTGTTCTCATACTTCTCTTATTCTACGGCCTCCGTCTACTCCTATGTAAACTTGGAGCGATCGTAAGTCCAGTTCTTTCCAAAGAAATTGTCAGCAGTAACAGGCAGACAGCCCCCGAGGGGCTGTATGAGCTGCACAGAGCAGCCAGACACTGTCATGTCTAGTGCCATGGGCTCTCTCTCTCTTGGGGTCTCTTTCTTTCTACCTTGTTACAGACTTCCGGTCTCCTGCCTCCCCTACATTATAGCCAGTACTCCTTGAAGACTTCCTCCCTGGTAGCTGGACAGAAGTGGGCTATGTAGATGGTACTGAAGACAAACTCAGGGCAGGGCTGCCCAGTTTATCACCATGACCACAAACTGGGGACAGACTGAAAGCAGCGGCAAGGGTTGACCTTATATCTCCAAAGTTTTGGTTATTACATTGTGCTGTTCAGAGAATTAGAAATAAGTAAGTTGCTAAAAAAAAAAGCCCAGTCAGGTCCATGGAATGTGAAAGACACCTCTTTTGATGTCATATTCTCTTTTTCCCTCTGTCTTGGTTACTTTTCTCTCATTGCTGAGACAAAATACCCAAAGCCCAAAATTAAGGAAGGAAAGGTTTATTTAGCTTACAGTTTGTTGAGGTTTCAGTCTATAATCAGCTGGCTCTAAGGCAGGGAGGCAGGGCACGGGGGCAACACTTCAAGGCAGCACAAGACAGCAAAAGCAGCAAAAGAAAAAAGGGGAGAAGCAAGCCTCTTTTCCTCTCTTGTATTTTATGTCTGCTATCCGTGCATGCCCACATCATCTCCATGCTTTCCTCTTCCACAAACTGAGGATATTTACAAAGTAAGTACCCTGGCTCCCTCCTGAATCACTTAGTTGAAATTTTAAACATCTCAAGTTGATACAGTGTATCAACCATAACAATCTGCCCCTTGTCAACTGGTCAACCAGACACATTTCTTTAAATCAGTTTCCAGATACAAAGACATTATTCTTACCATATCACAACTTCAACATTAAAATGCAAGATTAACAATCCTTAAGAACCAGTATTAAGTCTATAAACATTATATTACATTAAAACGATAACACTTCACCTCCCCACAAAGTCTCATGCACGCCCCTTTATGCAAAAGGCATTTAGTCCATCTACAAGAGTTGCCAAAGTCCTAACAGTTTCAGTCTTGCTGAAAAGGCCAAGTCCCAAGTCTCCTCAGAGATGTAAGGCAAACTCTTTAGTCACAAGCCCCTATACAAATGAAAAGTTAAACATTTCCAACATTTAATGGCACTAAATAAGCACTTTCATGCCAAAAGTTGCAAATGGGAATACAAAGGAATGGGACCAAAGCAAGTTCAAAATCCATCAGGGCAAACATTAAGTGCTGTAGTTCCATGCCCAGCATCTGAAGCAATCTGTGGCACATTGTGAGCTCCAAAGGACTTGTGTGACTCCACCCCTATGGTACTTCTGGTGGTTACAGCTCCCACGGCTTCTCTTCTAGGCTTCTTTGCTCCATCCTTGCAGCTTTCCTTAAACAATCCACATTCCTGACTTTTCCAAACTTCTGAGATCTCCACTGCATGTTTGGCTTCTCAGGGGCGCACTGCCTGACTTCCCAGGACTTCTGAAATTGAGGTGGAAGCCTTTGTAACCTCAGAACTCTTGTATTCTGCATGTACCTAAAACCACCACCACGTGGATGATGCCAAGGTCTGCTGCCACCTGGAGCAATAGCCAAGATTTCTTCTCTCCTGGCTGTAGGGGTCAAGTGCCCGAATCACTAAGCACTCTGAACCTGATTCTGAGGAACAAATTCTTTATGCTGCCACCATTCTGGAACCTGGTGTGGCTGCCACTGCCACTCTAGAACATGGTGCTCTGCGGATTTCTTCTCACAGCAAAGTCTTTCACCATTGCAGTCTTGAGGCTGCAAAGGGTGGACATTTGCTGCTGCTTTTGATGCCCTCAGGCCATCTTTTTGATTCTCTTGTTCCTCCTCAGCAGTCAAAATCTCCTGTGCTCTATCCTTATATTCTACAGCTTTACTGGAGCTTCCTTTGTGGCCAAACTCACATTTTAAATCATCCTACTGGGCTCTTTGCTCTTGATTCTCAACATAAATCTGGCTAAAAGCCCCCAACAATAGCCATGTCATGGCCTCAACATTCAACTGCCTTGAAATTTCTTTTGCCAGTTTAATCAGTATGCCATCCTTAATCCTAGTCTCAGGCAAAGTCTCTGGACACAAGTAAACTGCAGACAAACTTTCTGCCAAGCCATAACACACATCAGCTGGGGTTTAGCACCCAGTGCTGTCCTTCTCAGGAGAAACCTCCTGATCCTGGTCTTTACCGGCAGGATTTCCATCAGCCTTCTGGTCTTCTGAGCTCTGACCAGAAGTTCTCATACAGAACAGCCGAAGATGTTCCAGCATGTGTCTTTCAGGTGACATCTCTAAACTTTTCCAAATTCTTCCCACAAGCCTTTCCCAAAGGCCCTTGAACCACATGGTCAGGTATAGACCTAGCAATGGCCCCACTCCTGGTAACAAATTCTGTCTTAGTTACTTTTCTCTCATTGCTGAGACAAAATACCCAATGCCCAAAATTAAGGAAGGAAAGGTTTATTTAGCTTACAGTTTGTTGAGTTTTCAGTCTATAATCAGCTGGCTCCAAGACAGGGTGGCATGCACAGGGGCAACACTTCAAGGCAGCACAAGACAGCAAAAGCAGCAAGAGTAAAGAGGGGAGAAACAAGCTCTTTTCCTCCCTTGTATTTTATGTCTGCTATCCATGCATATCCGCGCATGCCCACATCATCTCCATTCCCTCCTCTTCCATAAGCTGAGGATGTTTACAAAGTAAGGACCCTGGCCCCCTCCTGAATCACTTAGTTGAACTTTTAAACTTCTCAATTTGACAAAGTGTATCAACCATAACACCCTCCTGCCTCATCCTCCTACTAAAGTCTGTCCCTTCTTACAGAGTCCAATCCCCCAACTTAGCATAGGCCAGAGCTTGGAAAAATTGCATAGGAAAAGACATTTTATTTGTTGGTTTGCTTGGAATCCACATGATTATGAAGACTCAAATGGTTGGACAAGCTGAGAGTTTTCTAATCAGGCAAAAGAACAAAAAATTCCAATTTAAATATTCAATTACAAAAGGAAAGTGGACCTTTTTTTCTTGCCTTTTGAGATTGGTCTCTGCAGACAGTTGACGGGTTTCACCTACTTGTGGGGGACACTGGTCTCAAACATGCATTCTTGCTTAAAGGTGTCTGGGGGGCTTTTGTAATTACTTCATTATATTTTTCATCTTTGTTGAGTTCTTATTACTGTAGTATTGCCTGGGCTTTATTACAAAATTTCACAGTGTGTGCAAAGCAAACCGCAATTCTCTCCTTTCTTCCTCACCCTCTTCACGGAACCCACAAGCCTAGGGATGAGGTGGCAATGACTTGCAGTGAGTGTGGTGTAGACTTTTGTATTACTCTAATGTGCATGCTTAATCAAACTCATATACAGAAACACAGATTTTAGGTTACAAACGGGGTTGAGAGTACACATGGTATCCTGCAACTCGCTTTTTCACTATGGATTTCTCAAGTCAGGAATAGAGATTGGCTTCCTATTTTAAAAGCTGCACTTATCCTATTGTTCATTCTATCACGCACTTGCATGTAGTCAAGCACTCCCCTGTCGCTGCCCATCTGGGCGTGGCACCTGCCTGGCTTCCCGCTCACACCACCCTTCCTTCCTCCTTCACAGATACTCAGGGGAGGCAAAGCTGTGCTCTCAGGCACGCGGCTCCAGTTTCACCTCTTCTGTTGGGGAGCAGGCATTTTAGGCCTGGAGCAGGTGGCTGGAAACTGGACTGTGTCCTTGTATCCACTCTCTGCTCCTGGGGAAGCAGTGTCCAGGTGGCAGATGGCATGGAACTTGGAAGTTCCACCAGGGCCGATTTCCTGGTCTGGCTCTGCGCAGAGTGCCCTGGTGCAGCCATGGATGCCCTGGCCTTGTGTTTGGCCACCAGCTTGAGTCCTCTGCAATAGGCTACTCATGGGACAAGGCGTGCAGTCCCTCTTGGAAAGATGTCCCCTCTGATCTCTGGATATGAGCCTGGAGACCTTTCTGGCTGCTCTCTCACAGTTCCTTGCATGCCAAGACTGTCCATGTGGGCTCTCAAGGCCAAGTGTTAGGCACTTCCTGGGTGACCATGGACAACAGTCTTCTCCTGTCCTGGGGTGACCGCTGTGGCATGCTCCAAAGTTCTGTGGCTCACCAGAAGTATTTTGGGGCACTTAGGTCCCAGCAAAGTTGTCCCCTTGTCACCTTGGTTGAAGTTCAGTACACATCCTTCTCAGAGCATTGCCTTGCTTTGAACTCAAAGCCCTGTAGCACATGGTTTCTGGTAGGCAGAAAGCAGCCCAGCCTTACTAGGGTCAGTGGCCCAGGGCAATAGTGGAAGATGTCTTGGTTACTTTTCTCTCATCGCTGGGACAAAATACCTGATGCCCAGTAAGGAAGGAAATGTTTATTCTGCTCACAGGAAAGGTTTATTTCTGCTCCACTGAAACAGTAGAGGTTTCAGTCCATATTCAGATGGCTCCAAGGCAGAATGGTACATGGTAGAGGGCAACAGTTCATAGCTGAGGAAGACAGCAAAACCAGCAACAGCAAAAAAGGGGCAACATGCAGAAGGGCAGACCGAATCCGAGCTTGAATCCCAGCACCAGTGTGCTCAGCTGTGTGTCCTTTTACAATACATGGTGCTTTCTGGGCGTCTTCTTATCTGTGCAACTGCGAGGACCGTCCCTGGGCTTGTGATGCCAATGAATGAGGATTGGATTGGTAAGGTCTCAGAATGCACTGGAAGAAATTCAATAAGTATCCGTTCTACTTTCCGCCTGGTATCTCTAGTCTTCTAAATAAAAAATTAAAAATAGGTCTGTCTTCCCACCAGACTCAGAGAGACTTGATAAATCCTGGAGGAAGCTACCAAGGGCGTGTGCAGAGCAGGTCCCCCTGAGAGCTTGGCAGCAGGGCTGCCAGGGCTGGTTGGGGTCCTGCTGCCTCCTTCCTGCCCACCAGCTCTCACTGCCCAATGGCCTACTCAGGGCTGTGCAGAGAGGCTCGGGAGGCTGCTCCCACACTGAGCTCTCTCCTCGGTATCCTCCGGGGTCCCAGTTCTGAGGAGCTTTCAAGGGGTTCTTGCTTCTTGCAGCTGCAGCAGCTGCAGACTAGGGCTGACACAGATTGAAGTGGTTGCCATGGGGACCAGAGTCTGTGCCCAGATATGTCTTGGAGCTGAGAAGTGGATGGGGCTCCTTCCCCAGAAGTGGGGGTTTCTTCTTCCTCAGCCAGACCCTCCTTCCTCAGCTGTCCTAGAGCTGTGCCTAGGAGGTCTCCTCCTCTTAGAGGTTCCTGGTCAGTGCTGAGGGCCCCTGCCTGGCATAAGTAGGGTGTGGGACCCATCCACCTGGAGCTGCCAGCTTCCTTTACACTTCCCCCTGAAAGCATGGTACCGATGGAGAGGAACCATGCAGCCTGCCTTTACCCAAAGCACTTGGGGTCCCACCAAGTGTGGAGATCTTACTGAGCCCTCCAGTATGCTCATCTGTCCAGCCCAGGTACCATCTGACCCTCGTGGCTACCCCAGGCAGGGCCAAAAGTCTCCATGCTCTCAGAGTGGTGCTTGAAGAAATAAAGTGATCCAGCCAAGGCCACCCAGGGAGAGGAGGCTGTGCTGAGGCCAACTGAACTCCAAAAGCATGGAGCTCAGTGCTGCGTGGGATCCCCAGTAGCTGGGGACAGCTTTCCACTTTAGGGACCAGGCTGTTATCACTTGTAAAGGACTGGACTTTCTCATCCCAGTGGCATGTGACTCAAGGTCACTCTGGGCACGGGACCATTCTGTCCATTCACCTGTGGGCACAGAGGTGCCAGCCAGCACCTAGGCCCTGGTTCTGGCTATATGTCACTGGACCCTTTCTTGCCATTTCTGCGGCTTTCACAGGGCACCTGCTGTGGGTGGGGACACTGTCCTATCAGTGATGTGTAATGGTGTCCACTCACACGCTGGAAAGTTGAAACCCAGAGAGGTGACAGAGGCTAAGGTCAGACAACTGACACCCTGTCGCTGTAGCTCCTGCCCCATGGTGTCATTAAACCTCAGCTGATAGTGTAGAGATGGAGTCAGCAACCTAATAGAAGACTGGAGTTCAGTCACTTAAAATTGTTTAAAACTTTTTGAAGTTTGCAGTAAAAATACGTGCAAGAGAATTTACCATCTTAAAATATGTAAAATTCAGCACCCCCATGATTCAATCATCTTTCAAAATCCCCGCCTATGAATGCGTGAGGCTCTTGAGGGACATCTAGTTCCAAACCATGAAACCCATTCATCTGTCTCTCCTTGGACACTTGGATTGTTTCCATGTTTTGGCCACTGTGAACAAGGCTGCCATGAACACCAGCGTGTGATGATCTGCTCAGGATCAAGTCACTTTAATTTGAGACTCTGGGAGCAGTAGTACTCCGTCTAACTACCAGAATAAATGCAAGGGCTGAGCTGTGAGGGTGGTGGAAGCTCATTTAAAGTGTCCTAGATGGCGGTCATCACAATCCTTCCCGTCGTCTGCCTCAACGGGAGGGAAACTCCGCTTTCCCCAAGAAATTAAGCACCCACTGGAAGTTGCTGGGAACATTTTTCCTAAGCCTCAACTCTAGAAAGAACTTTATTCAGAAGAAGAGGACATAGATTAAAACATTAGTCAAGGAGTTGGCACATTCATGCCCACATTCCTTGTCTATGCCAGCTATGTTGGCCAAGGTTCTCTGAAAAACAGCGTATGTACACACACACACACACACACACACACACACGCATGCACGCATGCACGCACGCACACACACACACACACACACCCATGAGGATAATTATTATAGAAATTGACTTACATGACTGTAGAGGCCAAGAGATGCATGATCTGCTGTCTGCAAACTGGACACCCAGGAAAGCCAGTGCTTTATGTCAGCCCAAGTCTGAGGGTCCCAAGAATCAGGAGCACCTGCCCATGTCACGGTCAGATGATGAAGGTTCCAGCTGGAAGAATGAATTCAACCTTCCTCCACTCTTTTTTATTTTTCTGTCAAGGCCCTGAATGGATTGGGTGGCATCCACGTGCTTTGGGGGAGGGGTAGGTCTTCTATTGGTTCAAATGTTAATCTCCAGAAACGGCCTGTCAAGAATAGTGTGTTACCAGATTCCTGAGCATCGCTTAGCCCAGCAAAGGGGCATATAAAATTCACCATTAAAGCCCAGTCTCTGTTTACTAATAGGATCGGTTAGTAACGTTAGCCCAGTCTCTGTTTACTCTGTTTACTTAACAGGATCAAGCAAGATGAACTTGACTCCATTTCTAGCCTGGGCACCCATGGCTCATAGACCCATCATTTTCTACTCTGAGTTCTTGCCCGCACAAGGTTCCTGCACCCCTCACCCCAGACAAGATGGCCACCTCTGGGAGCCTCTCAAGGGCTGTGGCACCTCCTGTCCCCAGCCCCAGCCTCCTAGCACCTCCACTTTCAGGTACAGTGCCACCACCAAGTTCTGTGGCTGTTGGGATCTTCTGCACCATTCAACACCATGGTGGTTTTTGTCACTTTGGAGCTGTGTCCCCAGAGCTCTGCTCCTTCTCCCTCATCCTGTTGCCCAAGACAGCTGTCTCCTATGCTCCAGAAGTTAGAGCTTCGTGTGGCAGCAGTTCCCTGGCTCCATGCAGGGAACAATGTGCTATGTCTGCTTTGCCCTGTCTCAGTGGGTACCAGATCCTAAAGCTCTCTGGAGCCTCACCCCCTTGCAGCCCATCCGCTCTGCCATTTCTCTGCATCCCCCCTGTTAGCAGGCAGGTGTCGTCAGTGCCTGGTATGGCTTTAGTACATACGTATACATGCACTCAGAGGTTTGTTGATGGGATGAGGTTGTCCCCAGCTAGACCTGCTCCCCGAGCTGGGACCTGTGACTCTGTGATCACTTCCATCTCCATCCCCATCTCCCACATGTGCAGGAGTGCCTGGTACATGCAAGAGCCTAGGAAGTGATTGATTGGCTAAGTGGATGAATGAATGAATTATGAGACCAAAGCTTCCATGAGCTCTAGGTAGAGCTGGGTGGTACTGGGGTTGGGCCTTCCTGCTACATCATCACTAAATTCCACCATTCACACAATGGCCTGGCAGAAGACACCATGTTGTTGGGGAGCCTTCAAAATGGGGGAGCCGTGCAGCAGAAAGAAGGGTGCCAGGGCAGAGGGAGCAGTTCTGTATGCCCTGGCACCCTTATTTCTGATAGGGCAGCCCCACTGCTGCAGCTGTGACCCTCAGAGGTGACACGTCTTCCCAAGAATAACCTAAAGCTGCTGCTTTGAAGAGTCTTAACTTGTTGCTCAGGCCTTCAACAGTGGAAAGTCTGCAAGTTCCAGTCTTCTCTGATGCTAACCAAATCTGTGTTTCGACCTTCGTTTCTGGTCCTTCTTCTAAACCAGGCACACAGACCCTGGATGTTCTCAATGTGTCTACCTTGTTTCCTGGTAGCATTCTGGAACCTTCTTCCTGGGCTCCCAGCCCAGTGAGTTGGCAGAAGAGCCTTGGATCACTTGCCTGGGAGTTGTCCAGTGGTGGCATCTGGATTGGACAGGCCACAGCCACTCATTCTGGAACTTCATGTTCCTCACAGTTCCTCTGCCTGCCAAGGGCCCTGGAATCACATTTGGCAAAGCTTTCTACTTCTTAATCTATTTTTACAACCTGTGACTGAACTATGTGCAGTGCAGGTATCCGGATCTAGTGGCATCTTTTAATTCTCTGTTATTGATGGGAATATTTGGCCTGGAGAGAAAAACTGGCTTTGGGAGTGATGTGCATCTGTGTAGTTCATCTCTGGTATTGATTGGTGCATATGGTACCCCAGTCTGGGTGGCTTTAGATGGACGGGGAATGTTACTTTCAGTGTAGGAGTTTGGGGCAGTGTCCCACAGTGCTGTTGCCCTGGAGCAATCCTACTCTGCCTTTGGCAACAGTCCTCGTCCACGGCCTGCCACATTTGAGTGTGAGATCTTTACGGACAGATACAACTCTGAACCCACACAATACCAAGTCCATCAGTCACCGTGTTTAAGTCCATCTTCAAAGTCACTGTATGCATGCATTCCATAGCAGCAGGATTCTGAGAAGAATCTAGACATCAATCACACCAGTTAGTGAACAACTGCCCTTCCCAGAAAAATACAGACAGACCCTAATTTCAGAATGTGTTAAGCCTAGTAGGGTCCTTTAGCAGGTTGGAGTAACTTTGACTGGCGAACCCTTACACAATTTAGACATCACTTTAGCTATCCAGGCCTCTGACCACCTATGTACCCCCACCGTGGCACACTGGTGTTGCCTGGTATATATGGCTCTCTCTTCCTCTACCCAGTGTGCAGTGGAATGGGGGACTGGGCACAGTGTTTTCCTCCTCTCTGTACCAGATGGGGACTTGGCCCCAGCTGGGCAAGGGGCATGCCTCTGGGCAACCCCCAAGCCTCTGTCTGAACCCCCAGGCCCAGACTGTCTGAGCCTCCACTCATTCTGAATGGCAGCTATTGTGGAGTCCAACCGCCTCTCCAGGGCATCACTGGAAGCAAGGAGGGGTGTGTGTGGGGCAGCAGTATCAGCTGTGAAGGTGACTTCTTTTTTCCCACGTCAGACAGGTGCTGAGAGAGCTGGCTGGAGATGCAGCAGACAGAGCTCACTGTGCCTGGCAAATGTGTTCTGGGTGCAAACAGCTAACTCTCACCCTGGCTTCTACAGCACATTGTGTTTTAAACAATTGCATGTTTTCTCTGCTCGCTTTGACAACGTTTCTGTCTTCTTCTGCTAGACTTTAAGCTTTTTGGAGGAAGGAATAGTCACTTTGCCTGGTCTTGTTTTCTTGGCATACTGCACAGCTCTGGGGACATGGTGCCAGAGAAGGGAGCAGGGGTGGCCTGTGGTGTTAGCAGCAAGGATGTGGACATGGGGAGAGAGTGCCAAGCCATCTTACAGCTCCTTCCCAAGTCCCTGCCTGACCTTGGGCCTTCTATTAGTTTATATAAGAAGGACTGTAGGCCAGGTCACTTCACCAACAGACACTTATTTCTGCACAGTTTTGGAGGCTGCGAGTCCAAGATCAAGGTGTGGGCAGGGCTATTTCTCCTGGGGCCTCTTTCTGGCTCGTAGATGGTTGCTTTCTCACTGTGTCCTCACACAGCCTCCTTCTGTGTGTCTCTGTCCTAATCTCTCTTCGTAAGAAAACCAGAAGGCTTGGATTAGGGCCCAGCTCACCTCATTTAACCTAAATCACCTCTTTATGGCTCTGTCTCCAAACACACTCTGAAGTCCTGGGAGTTAGGAATTCTAGAGGGACAAAGCCCAGAACAATCCCTATCCTTTATGCCATTTCTTCAGCTCCTCAGGGACCCCCACATCCATGCACTGAACACACACCTGTTGGGGGCTGGATATCCCCTTAGAAAGCTTGGATCTACCTTGGGCATGTGCAACAGGACCCAGCTTTAAGGTGGAGATGTGGGTGTCTGATCCAATTCCAGCCAGTGAGATGCACGTGGCAAAAAGAGAAGGGAAGCTCCCATCCGTGTCCCTCGATTCCAGCTGTGCCCCACTCTTGCTGACTAGGGAGCTGGCCGAGGGGGCACTCCAGTGATTGACTGGCTGATTTGCTTACTCATCTCCTGCATGTTCTCATCCTCTAGATTTCAGTATAATGTGTTCTGTGGGAGGAGAGAAGGGCAGAGATGCGGAAGGCTCTCTTCTTCGTCCTTGGTTTGCTACTAAGGTGGGAGATCCTGGAATGCCACCTCTTACTGCTTCACCATCCACACAATGGGGAGCTCTTTCTGTTCCACCCACTACCTGAGGGTGTCATGAGGTTCAAGTGGAATCAAGTATATGAGAGCATTTGTGGATTATAAGTGCTCTATCACTATGAGGAGTCATTGTATGCACATTTTTACCGCATCGTTTGACTTTGTGCATGTGTTTCCCTTCGGGACCCAGGATTGAGGTGCTGTCATGTTTGAGGATGGGACTAGGTATGAGCTGCTCACTCACTACCTGCTTGTTTATGGTTTGTTTTGCTTCTTAAGCACTGCCACCACCCCATTGTCCAACTTGTCCTTTTCTGAGTTTCTCACTCCATCCAGAAATAGATCTTGAATCAGATTTTGGGATTCTGTCTACATATGTGAAATCTAGCGAAAGCTTTGTTACAGAGTCTTAAAGGAAGTCTTCAATAACACGTACTGGTATGAACTAGTCTCCATCTTTTAACCAGATCTCTTCGTAGGGATTTAGGAGGAGGCATGGATCCATAACACCCACATTCTACAGAAATGCAAACCGTGACACAGCAGAGAAGGGAGTGGGCAACAGGAATGAAGACTGCGGCCTGCTGAGAGCACTCGGAGCCCCGTGCTCTTCTGTGCATCTTCCTTCCCTCTCCCCTCTCTCTTTGCATTTGTGTTCTGGGGCTCCTGTAAGCAGCACCTGGGATCTGCAGCTGTGTGAATACAGGGGGAAGTAGAGTTTGCATAACTCATGGCTAAATGACTTCAGAAAATCAATTTTTAGCCAGGTGTGGTGGTACAGGTCTATAATCCCAGCGATCTGGGAGGCTGAGGCTGGAAGATCATGAGTTCAATCCCAGCTTGGTTAACTTAGAGACTTAGTGAGACCCTGTCTGAAGAGAAGAGAAGAGAAGAGAAGAGAAGAGAAGAGAAGAGAAAAAACAGAAAGAAGGCAGAAGTTGTATACCAGCTTGGCCTGTGTTTTCTGATCCTGGGTCAATTCAATATCAAGGTCCTCCCAAAAGTTTCCAAGGTTGACTCATCCTAGAAACCCAACTGCACAAAGCCTAGCCACTAGCTACCTGCTTGTGGGGTAGACCATGTAGTGCATTCCTCTTGGAAATCCACAGTGCAGTTTGTCTGTGAGAGGTACCAGGTGATTCTGCAGGAAGCCAAACCAAAAGACCTTGACTGAGTTCTCAATACACTCCACTCACTTGCTTACCCATGCTCTTGGACGTGTCAGTGGGCTGATGCCACAGGAGATGCCCTTCTTGGTGCTTATGATTAAGTTCGGGAGATAGGCACGGGGACTGGGTCTGGTGTCATGAGGGTCCTGAGAGTAGGCAGGGAAGAAGAACACCCATGGCAGCCCTAGCCTTTAGGCTGCAGGGCCCTGCGTTCTGCCTGACACCTCCAGGCAGTCCCCAGAAGGGCCTTGCAGGAGAGATGCTGCCAGGGAGATGCACCAAGACCATGAAGAAGCCAGGGCTCCAGGGTTGGGAGGCAAAGCGAGATGCCCCCAAGTGGACATGTCCCAGCAGTCCTCTCTCTGTGTAGAAGGACCTTGTCTCACCAAAGGCACTGGGGCCCCCACTCTTTATCCTAACAAAGAGGAACCCTAGGATCATTTTCATTTAACTGAGGTGCCGCTCTTGGCAGCCAAGGTCATGGTATTGGTTTCTGCCCTGTGGGTGGAAGGGGTAGGGATCCCATGCTGTCCCCACTTAGCCATGATTAAGGATGCCTAGTTTGGACTGAAATGAGGCAGTGGGAGAACTGTCCCACTGTGAAGGAGCAGCATGTGGAGGGCACAGATGGGAGGACACAGGCAGGAGGGCAGATGAGGACTGAGGAAGATGGCACTGACTGCCTGGCAGATGCCTCTTCTGAAGGAAGAAATCAATTATTACCAGTGTAGTGGGCACCTAAGGATCTGATGCAAATAATTGTGCTCCTCACTAATGTGTGTGTGTGTGTGTGTGTGTGTGTGTGTGTGTGTGTGTGTGTGAAGGGAGGTGATGAGGGGGCCTGCATGAGCTAGGGGTGGGCTCTTTGCTGATGATAACCCATGTGAGTGTAATTGTCAAAGAACCCAGCAGCCCTGGTCAGAGCCTGTGTTCCTGTAGATTCCTGGCCACCTGCTCAGTGGGAGCAGGTTGCTGTTCTGTGAAGTTTCTCTCTGGGGAAGAGGCAGAGGGACAGTATACATGCAGATGAGAAGCCATACTGCCCCATACTTACAGAAACATGTGGGTGTGGGGACTCTGCCCCAGTCACCACACAGGGCTGGGGGTCGCAGTGGGCCCCTTCTAAGGCTGCAGGAGAGAGGGCGGGAGGAGGCGGCATGCAGGCAGGAGAAGAGCAGAGACCGCAGACGGCAGGGCGAGGAGGACAAGAACAGCGGGAAATGGCACAAGAAGGGTGGAAGCAGGTGGTGTCACCGTCAGGCATTTGGGCAGGACAGAGGAGTGTTGTTCACTGAGGGATGTTAGCCCACCCCACCCAAGCCAGGGATGCTCCTCACCCAGAGAGCAAGACCACCAAAGCCACACCACCATCTCCAGCGCCCCCAGCTGGAGGGGCTCCCAGGAAAAACCAAGGACAGAACTCACCCTGCCAACCACTGAGTGCCACAGAGTGCAGACGGGCTGAAGAGGCTATTTGTGGGTGACACTTTTCCAAATTGACAAACAGCCCTGAAGGGTCTGAAGGAGATCTTGACTCTGGACCTCAAGAGACTCTCAGTCCAGCAGTAAGACAGACGAGCTACAGACAGACACACAACCCTCCCAGAACAGTGCCAGACACGTGGCAGTGAGTGTATATCAGCCAGTGGAGGGGCAGCGGCTGTGACAAATAGGCCTCAGGCTCAGTGGCTTAGCCCACTCGGTGAGTAGCTCTCCTCTCAAACTTGATATCTCTCTGTATCATTGGCATCTCCGTGTCCAGCTGGAAGGTAGGTCAAGAGAGAGAGCAGAGACCTCTCCACGGAGGGCCATAGCCATTCTCCTAGAATGATGTTACACTGACCAAAAACTTGTAAAGATAACCCAGTTCACAGGTTTTCCCCACCCAGTGTCCTCTCATGCTAACATCCCACATTGACATGGCACATTTTCTAACACTAAGGAACTAACATTGCCATGAACTAAACTCTAGGCCTTATCTGGATTTTGGTGATTTTTCTAGTTTTTTTTCCCCCAGGATCTAAGCCAGGAGGCAGACCCACTGCTTCCATGCCTTGTCATGGTGCTGACGTAGATGATGGCGACTCCTCATCCATTCAGTTATTCTCTGGATCCATGTGCCCACTTGCAGCTGTGGGGAAGCTCAGGAAGAAGAGGAAGCTGTGGCAGACTGCCAGCATCCTGACCCCAGTAAGCATGTCCAGGAGGGAAGGAGCCCAAAGGAGGGCTTGGTCCACAACTAGGATAAGGAGTTTCACTAGTCAGACATAGTTAATAACTCAACAAACTTTACACATTAAGAATCATGGGAGGCTAGCATTCAAGGGGTCCTCGGGGACCATGCAGTGCAATGCCTGGGATGTTAGAAGCGGGCCTTGATCCTCAGAGGGGAAGTGACGGAAGCCATGATCACCCAGGTGGATCACCCACGAGGAGCCTCAGGATCACCCAGGTGGAGCACTCTGCCCACAATGGCTGTGTCTGCTCCCTGTGTCTGGGATTCCAGGAAACCTGCCAAAAGATGCAAGTTCAAGCCAACATGCTGGTTTGTTCTAGAACCTCCAGCCACTGCCCCAGACTCTTGCTGTGCCCCTGCTAGGAGAGTTGGAGCCACCTCCTTTGCAGCCAGAATGACTCAGATTTCTGTCATACATCCCACGCAGGAAGATGCTCGTCCCTTGCCACCAGCTTCTTATGATGTCTCTGCAGCTGTCTGCACCTAGACTGCAGCTCACATGGGCTTTCTATTCTACTAGGTGTGACAGTGCCATGCAGTCCTGCCACTGTCCTCAGCTTGTCCTGGGACACCCCCAACTCTTAATGACACCACCTATGTCCAAGTTTCCACCAGTGCCATCTGGAAAGGGGTGGTGACAATTCCCATGTCCCTCAGGGCAGAAAGACAGGTGTGTGGGGTCTGGGGCCCTCTATGGGCTCACACCTGTCACTTGTGTGTGTCTTTTCAGTGTCCCCATTTGGTGGGGGTGGAGAGCATGAGGTCTGGGTTGAAAGACATGGTTGCATGTCCTAGGGGAACCTCTCTGGCTTCAGCTTCCTCTCTTGGAAAGTGCCCATATGATTGTATTACTGTTTTTTTTTTTATTATTTTGAGGACTGAAGCACGTGGTTTGAGAAAGTGGTGCTGTGTACTCTTTAGAAGGAAAGCTCCCCCTAGGACAGTGTGTCCGTAGCTGGTAGAGTGGATTGTGGGGGACCGAGCTGGACCTGGGCAGTAGCACAGGAAAGGAGTGAGGAAGGGTTAATGAGCACACCTTGGGCAGCATGGTCTCATTTGAAAACCATTGTATGTATCGGGAAACTGAGGCACAGGAATACAAAGCCACATTCTCCAAGTTGCAGAGCCTGGGAGTGGGTCAACCTGTGACTAGAATGGAGCACTTCTGTTGCTGTGCGGTTGGATCCACAGCAAATTAACAACACTAGAGAAACAAACTGATTATTTGCACCAGCACCCAAATGTCAGCATGTTCCCAAAGATGAACAGGAGTGTGATGCGGAGGAGGGGAGCCACGGAAGGTGGAGACTAGGAGCAGGGTGCTTGACAGAACGATGGGGCCGAAGGTGACCCGAGATGCTGTGCTGTGGTTGCCCTGAGCAGACAGGGAAGCAGTGGAGAGGACTGTTTCAGAGACCAGGATGGCTGCTGCCAGCTGAAGAACCTTCTGGGGAGTCCCTGGTGGGGAAACACAGCAGAGAAAGCTGAAGTCAGGATGTGAGTGAGGGAATCTATACAGTGGCCACAGGACACCACATAGCTGGCATTAAATATGGCAGTTCCAGGTGGCGGAAGCCTTCGAGAAGGCAAGCTCCCCTCACCACCTCACCCCTTTGCCTCTTAATAGCAGGAAGAAGGTTTGCTCTGAGAACTCAGGTCATGTTCATTCCTGACCCGCAATCACTGCTCAGCCCTGTTGCCATGTTTATTGCATACCTACTGTGTGCTCCATTGTGATTTAGATAGGTAGGACCTTACTCTGTATTTGAGCAGATGCTGTGTACTAATATAGTAGGAGCAATGGGAGTGCTCTGGGGTCTGTGGAGCATAGTCCAGCTTCAAGGTCAAGCGGCCAAGAAAGTCTCTGTGGAGGAGGTGAGACTTAGACTAGGCTTGGAGGGAGAGATGAAATTCTGGTGGAATGTGAAGAGAGAGGAAGTGTGTTAGTCAGTTTTCTTATGGCTAGGACCAACTACCCAACACCCACAACTTAATGAAGGAAAACTTTAAGCTGCTTTATGGTTTCTGGGGAGTCAGCCCATGGCCAGCTAGCTCCCAAGGCAGAAACAGTGTGTTCCTCTGACTAGGCCCCACTTCCACACACATGAGACTTTAGAGACATTTTAGATCTAAACCGTAACAGGAAGTCATTCTCAAGCCAGAAAGGGATGAAAATGCTCTCAGAAGCTATTAATTTACCAAAGCTGAATTTCCTGAGGATAACACAAAATTTAAGTAAAAATGTGAATGGAGTGAAAAGAAGCAAAAGTTGCTTGTGGTTGGGCCCACAGATTGCACGTGGTGCTCATGGTACACAAGTACCCAATGCCTTACGGATAGAGGAGTGTCCGTGGCTGAGGGAAGACCTGGGAATATGAGAAACCACCAGACAGTGAAAATGGCCTAATGAATAAGCCCTTGGGAAGCTCTTTCTATCAAAATTTACGAGACCCAGGGGACAACTTCCTCACCTCCTTTATGGGTAGGAAGAGTCATCTTCATCAAGAGTGATTGTACAGGGATGAATGTAGCACCCTCGATCTCCTGTGTTTCCCTCTTTGCTGTGGATGCTGGGCAGCTTAGAGCTAAGTTCTGCACCGTAGGGTTCATTCCCTGGAGTCCAGCCTTTTAACATAAAGTTGCAATTACTTCTCCTCCCACATATAATTCCCCATTTAGTGTGTCTCTTGTCTTTATTTATACGATAATGATTTCTTTACTTTGTGCTGTGTCATATCCTTTTAGCAAAGAGACAGGATGTAAAGAAGTATTTTTAAAGTATTTCAAAGAATTTATTACAAAGGTAGCAAAGAATACAGTCATGTACAGTATTGCCTTCTGGTATTAACCACTGAGATCTTTGTTGCTCTGTTTTCCTTTTGCTGTGTCTTTGACTCTAACTGCATTGAAGTTAGGTGCTCAATTTTATGCTCAGTGACAATAAGTATCCTTAGCCTATGATGCATGGATCCATGAATCTTGTCAGTTCCTTAATTGGTTCATATTCTTTCATGTTATAACTTATTGTATCATTTATGAGCCTTCTATTGTGAGCTATCACAATTCTTCTTAGAAGTGGAAGAATTATAAATACCTGGAGGGAAAAAGGAATGAAAGAATAGAGTATGCAAAGAGAAGTTAACCTATATTGGTTAAGATGGTGGAAAATGGAATGTTGAAAGAGGTGAGACCAGAACAAGTCAGTGACAATTCTATGAACACTTTCTCTTCTCCTGGTGAATTACTGGGCTTCCTCTCCTGAAAGATATTCTGCGGTGGGGCTTGTCCCCCTTAGCAAGCAAGACACCAGGATATATGTGATCTGGGGATCACAGGCTGTTCCTGAAGGAAGCGCCTGCTCCCGGAAGTAGGAACACCAGCCAACCACTTTCTTACTTTGCTGTCTGCGTGACTCAACTTAACTAAGGTGGAGATGGGCAGGAATGGAGAGGAAAGCTTGAGCTCTCTCCTAGCTGAAAGATTTATGTAGATGGAGTACACTGCAGAGACTCAGCAAGGCTGTGGTTGGAGCTCTGGGAAGGGGAGAAATGCAGGCAAGAAGGAAACCATTTATTGGAAAAGAAAAAGGAAGCAGGGCAGAGCAGTGAGTGCGCTGGAGAACTTGAAGAAGCCATGTAGGGAAGTGATGCGTGAAAGAGAGCGCCCAGAATGCAGTTCAAATGGAAGGATTGATGGGCAGTGGTATAAAAGAACTGGAGAAGGTCTTAGGAAACAGGGGTGCAGTAAGGCACTCAGCTTTTGTCACACCCAGCGGCAAGTTCAGAAGACCAAGGGAAATCAGTAGCTCGGGGACAGAGTTCAGAGAGAAGGACATACATTCACTCAGTCACTGGGAAGGAGCAGGGGCATCAGTTAAGTCTGACTGTCTGGCAGGGTAGCCACAGAGAAGGGAGCTGATCCATGAGGATTTCAGTGTCTGCAGCCGGGTGCAAGTTGCAGGTTGGGCTGGGAGTGGGAGAAGTGAAGGGAGGGTTCCAAAGTGTTCCTTGAGCCAGCCAGTGGTACCAGGAACTCTTGGACTCCACCTTGGTAGATGTTATCAGTGCCAGGCACCTCCCCAAGTATGCAACGGTGACCCTTACCTGTACCCATCTCTCCCCAGCCTGGCTTGCCACGCACCATGTACATAGTTCATGCCTGTGTTCACCTCACGCTGTCACTGGTGAATGCCACCATCTCTGTGGCTTAGCAAGATTTACATTTATTTCTTCTCCACACTGGACTACAGTAGGTATGGTTAGTATGTGACCTTTTATGTAGGGGTTCAAGAACCCCAGGTAGTTCATCCTTTATTTTCTGGGCTCTGGAGTTCACTTCTAGACAGCACATGGGAAAGAGAGTAGAAAATTACCTGTGGGAGTATTTTAGGAAATTGGAAGTGACTGGATGCTCACTTCTGCCTATTCCCCGAGACTAGAACTCAGTTGCATGGGCACTCTGACTGCTAAGGAGCCTGGGAAATGTGGTCCACTGTGTTCCTAGGCAGAAGTAGGGACAGTTTTGAAAGGTACATAGTGGTTTCTATCACAACATATATGTATATGTATATATATATAATATTTTTAAAATGTATTCCATAAGACAAAGGAAACTTGAACTTCTAAAATGTACCACATCAGAGGGCAATTATGTACATGATGTGGAATTCCTTGCTGTTTTAAAGGATCCAGAAAAATTGTGTTAGGTGGAAACTCTCCACTGTAGTGCTTTTAATCAGTCACTCTATTCCCATTTGGTCAAAGTTCTGTGCTGTACTGGGGTGGAGAGGAGAGGTAGTGTGGGTGAAATGTGGCCTCTTGGCCTCATGGAGCTGGAGGTATTGAATCTGGATATTGATTTATGAGGCCTTTCTAGGAGGATGAGGAGGGAATGGGGTAACCCAGGCACCAACGTAAGAAGAGATCTGATTCCATTTATACATATGCGGTTGACAGATCACAGGTCATAGCTGCTCCCAGCCATTCTAAAGTGCCTGAAACTCCTCCCCACCACTGGCCTCAGCTCCACAGCCTTCTCGGGTATGTTGGCCATGTTGCCCTCCATGGCCCTCCTGCCCAGTGCCTCGGCTATGACAGCCCTGGCAGGACAGCCACAGGCACCCAGCTTGTCCTCCTGCCTGTTGTACTTGCAGTTGGATCTTATTTGCTGTCTGCTGTCATGTCTGGTTTCTCTCGGCATCCTGGGTTTCCCAGCCTGTCTGTTCCATGAAATTCAGTGTTTTCAGAGCACTTTACCCTGGATGCATTAGCCTGCTGCTGTCCTGGTTTCACCCCATTTTGATTCCTGGAGTTAAGAGCAGCAGCAGCAGCTCCTGCGGTGTGTCCTAGCCTGACCCGCACACTTGGACACACTTGAAGGGCCTCTGTGCCGACCGGCAGTGTCCCCCGCCTTCTCTCTCCATCTGCGCAGCCTTCCTCCTCCTCCCCATCCCCGGGCCAAGTAGGTTTTACTGGGCTCACCCTGCCCTGGGCCTTGCTCCAGAACAGGGGAATGAAATTTTATTCCTTAGGCCTCCGCCTTGCTTCTCAGCACCATGGACAGAGCCCTCCTATGCCCACTTCCTGGGTTAGCATTTCCAGGCTGGGATTTGGAGTCCTCTAGGGCAGCACTGGCTTTTAGAGTGTGTTGTCAAGTGGTGGCTTCTAGTCAAAGTGTCTGTCTCTCCCACCCCGCTCTTATTTTTTACCGCTTTATAATTTTTTAAACGGGGCTCTACAAGCAGACTCTTACTCCTCACCATGGCGCTGTGGGGCCAGAGTTTCACAGGGAGCTATTTCAGTCTGGACCAGGAGGCAGGCATTTCCGGCTCTTGCTTGGGCAGACATTGCAGTCAGCACACAGGCTTGGACCTGGCTCCCAGTCCCACCTTGGAGATCTTGAACAAGTTGTTTCTCCTTTCTGGACCATTACCTGCAAAATAATAATATTTACCAGCCAGAGTTGTTATCAGCATTGGTATCAGAATTAAGAGAGCTATTTCCCTGTGTTGTTGGGATTATCTTTGATTGTCTGCTCATTTCCATCGCTTGTTCCCTTCTTCATCCTCAGGGCCCAGGGCAGTATATGGTGCAACAAACAGTTACTAAAAGAACTGCCAGGAAAACCTCAAGCTCAGCACTTGCGGGTAGCAGATGGGCAGTGCCACCACTAGCAGTAGCTCCTGTGCCTTCTTCCTCCCCTCCCAGGATGTGGGCCCTGGGCAGAAAGCGTGACTCCTTGCCGTCAGTTCTTTACGTGCTCTCCCATTCTTTGTTTCTATGACAACAACAAACAGAGCAACCTGCAAGTAGAAATAAGACCCCTCCGAGAATCCAGGCCAAGGTTTCCTGCAACTGTCCCTTTGTGGGTGGCCCAGGAGCACCCCAGGTCACTGCTCACTGGCACTATCAAGGCACTGCAGGGTGGCAAGAAAGGCTGGCATGTGCCCAGGCATTGTGTGAGAAAGGCTTCCTGGTGTGCCAAGCAGTGCTGTGGCCTTCATGGCCCAGGTTGTCTGTCTGCAAAGCCTTGCTCTCAGTGCTGGCTGCTCGGAGCCCTTTCCAGTGTCACCTTTTACCTACAGCAGGAGCCGATCACCCCAAGCCTGGAACGTGAAGTCCTCCTTCATCTCCACCTGTGCCCTCCCCAAGCCGTGACCTCAGCCTCGGTTGGTGGCTGCAGGAAAGAGTAGCAGGAGATATGGCAACATCAGGAATGCACTTCGAATGTTTTTGTCCTTTCTGAGTGGATTTCTTTCCCTGGATGAATTTTAATCCAGGTCTTCTCACTGGCATCTGGCAGCATCAGAAAGGGGTAAGGGGTGACTCAGGGTGGTGTGGCAAAAGCGTGGAAGCTAGTGGGCTCCAGGCTTTAAACTCAGGGAGAAACTGACCAGGGAAACATCCTGTGAAATGCCTCAGGCCCATTCAGTCACCTGCAGGGTGCCCCACAGTGCTTGCTTCCAGGCGCCGCACTGTGAATGGCTTCAGTGTTCTTATTGCGTGGCTGCCACCGCCTCTGTGCTCCGTGTCCAGGCAGGGTCACTGCAAGTGTCAGGCCTTCGATGGGCAGTGGAGAGCCTGGGCAGGGTGGGAGGAGTGGCAGCAGCCAGGTGACCAGGAATGGGTGCGCCTCCCCCCATGCTCCTCCTCGACCTGGCACTGCTGGGGCACTGTGGTGGAGGTGTGTTTCTCTCGTGCACAGAGCCCAGTTTGTGAACAAACCCTGGAGTGGGCACAGCTTGCCTCAGGGTGATGGCACCACAGCTGCCCACCCTGGCAGTGTCTCTGGGAGGCACTGCACACTCTGGTGACAATGGGACTCAGCTCTATGATGGCTTTGGGTCAACAGGAGCTAGTGGCCCCAAGGTGCACTTACTATCTATGCTTGTCCTTTGGTCATTCATTCATTCATTTAACAATGATTTACAAGGTACAAGGGACCAGGCATGGCCCTGCCCACACAGGTGGCTGCAGCTCAGCACCAGGGCCCCACGGCAAGGCCCATCACAGGGAGGGAGCGGGGCTGACACCACCTCCCTAGGGGAACCTGGAGCATGAGTGCTGGCCAGAGCCCTGGCCTCCAGCGTCTCACTGCAGGGCCATGGAGCCTGTGTGTACCCTGCCACCTGGCTCCGGGCCTGGGCTTCAGGAAGACATGAGAACTGCTGGCCAGATGTCACATCCTGGTTCATTCATTCATTCAACATGAGGTGCTCAAGCCCTTACCATGTGCCAGGCTCTGTTCATTTCTCTGCAAAACAGAAAAAATTCCTCCCACACTGGCACAACTCACACGGTAGCGAGGGGAGACAGAAAATATGAGAAACGAATGTTTTAAAAGTGAGTTGGTGAAAAACGTGATGAAGGCAATGAAGCAGCAGGCGGGGGGCCCGGGGTTCCCCGCGCTGTGACTGGCGATGTCCTTGTTTCTCGTTAAACTTGGAGCAGAGGCGGGAGGTGTGAAGTGCAGAGTAGCGGGAAGTTGTTTCTGTGACCAGGTTAGGTCTGCGGCCACCAGGAATGGCTTTTGAGCAATGGCCATGGTTTGAATCTTGCTGTGGGACAGGCCCACAGACTTTTGTCCCCCTGGCTGGCCACCTACTGGAGTGTGGGAAGGTGCAGGGGCAGGAAGCAGACCCCAGCAGACTGGCAGATATGACCAACGACTTACAGGCTTCTTTGCCAAGGAAAAAGGCAATTGGTTGCCAAAAATAAGAGTGATCATCAAGTGTCACCATACAGTGGTGCCAGTCGTCTGTCCTTCCTGTCATCGCAAGTCGCCCTCACATGACCCGGAGAGCTTTGTGAGCATAGTGACGTCAACACAGCCTCAGCCAAAAAAAAAAAAAAAAACAAAAAAAAACACAGCCTCAGCCAGTGCTGAGAGTATTGCCAGGTGTGGAGGAATGTGTGCCCGCTCTGGACACCAGTGTCCCTGTGAACTTGGAGTGTATTTACTTGGCAGTTCTCAGAAGAGCGTGTGAGTGGCTGGCATTTGGGAGCAGTTGGGAGCTCAGTAGTTTAGCAACGTGGAGAATGGAAAGGAATGGGGAAGCAAGGAACTTGTGGGAAATGTAAATTACAGCAATGTAAATAAGAGCTTCCCAGTAAACGCATAAATAAAAAGCAGGCGGCGATCCCCAGGGAATAGTAATCAGGCTCCCCTCTCCTGCCTTCCTGAGTTGGAAGAGAGTGCAGGATGCCGCCGGGGTCTGGCTCCATCTGCTGCGATGGGGAATCACCCCAGTTAGAGCGCATCCTGCCAGAGCTGGAGTCTCACCAGGGCCTTCTGATGGGGCATCCAGCAGGGGGAGCTGGTGAGGCAATGAAGGGGTGAAGCTCATGGTGTTTATGCCTCTTGGGGCCCTTTGTAGTGTTGTGCAGATGGTACGGTGTGTGGCATAGGAAGGAAACAGGTCTTCCTAGTAGTCTGTTTGAACAGAAATGGGATCTATGGCCCCAAGGCAGGGTGGGTGGGAAAGAGGACACCTTGTGTCCCATGGCTTTGCTTCCTCCCCCTGAGCCACCTAGCTGCTGCCTCCTGAGGGGGTCCCACATGGCCATGAGAGTCTTTCCAGAGAGCACCCTGTGCTCCCCAACATCCTCAGTGAACCCAAGAGGCCCCCAGCTGTGCCATTGCCCTTCAGGGCCGATTTGGGGGAGGCTGGTCAGTGCTATTCATGAGGAGGTGATACTGGCCAGGCAGAGCTGTCCCTGGGATGTGGAACCTGGGGTCAGGGAGCCAGATTCTCTGAGCTGAGCTGCGTGTAGGCTGGTGCTGTCACCAACCTGGGGCTCTGTCCTTGGTCCATGTACTGGAGTTCCAGCAAGAAGCCTACTGGCTCAGGAGCTTGGCAGAGACCCCCACCCTTGATATGTGGTCAGCTACCTCGCCACTCCTCCTGTGCCTCAGTGAGAGTACTGTTGAGTCCCCCGAGTCAGGACTTCTTCACTCTACCTGTCATGAGTGTATTCAGAGTTGAGCCAGGCTCTCCACCCACTGTACAACCCTGGTGTCATGGACCCTGCACCCCTTCTGATAGCACCCCGCAGTGAAGACTGCATTGTCATGAGCAGCTTTTTCCTTTAATGTTTCCTCCAGGGTGCAGTCCCCTGGGGTACTCTCGGGGGTCATGCCCCTTCTACAGGCACAGATAGCATCTTCCCAAGACATTGCATATACTTGGGTAGTGCACAGCCTGAACACTGGTGCACGCGTGGACTTCCTGTCCCAGGCACACAGCCTGTGAACTGAGCTTCACACTTGGGCCTCATGGCTCCCCAGTCATCTTTGGATAGTTCAGAGCAACTCACACTGGGCCCTCTCTTGCCCTGGACCAGGGGGAGAAAGCTGTTGCCTGGAGGGAGGGGAGAGTTACAGCCAAGTCCAGCTCAGCAGCCCCACCCTGTTTTCTTCCCCACAAAGCTGTCGTATCTCATCTTTTGATGTTAGAGGGAGTAGAGCACAACAGAGCTGAAACCGACGACAGCAGCACCTTGTTGTTCAAGATGTCCAGTGGCTCAGTGGTCTCTTCCATTTTCTCACAGTCTGCTGATCACACATTTGTGTGTAGCTGAAGCCCTGTGCACCCCGTGCCTGAAGGCATTAAATTCTAGAGCGCAGACAGAGAATAGCCCCCACCTCCCCACTTGGAATGAGGGTTTTCTTCTCCTCTGGAGTGTGCATGGCAGGTGTTTGTTGGAGGGCACAGAAGAGGGGAAATGGAGTTTTGCAGACTGGGGGGTGTTTCTATTTTTGTTCACAGGGCAGAGCAAGTGAATCGTGATCCCGGTGGGAATTCTCAAGAACAGAATTCTCTAGAAACGCATTTGATCAATGAAAGCTATTTCCAGAGAGAAAGAGGCATTGATAAATTCTAGCCCCGCCTGGTCAATCTGAACTTATCTGTTTCTGGGAGCCAAGTTGGGGAGGGAAAAGGAGGAAGGGAAGAGGAGAGAAGAGGAGGAAAGGGAAGGGAAAGAAGGAACGAGAAAGGAGAGGAGAAGAGAGGGGAGGTGGCAGGAGGCAGCGCCCGCTGAAAAGGGCGTCCACATCCCCAGGCTGCGCCCTCCTGGGAGAAGCCAAAGGCCACCTTCCTCTTAACACGTGAGTCATTTGTTGCCTCATGTGTCTGGGAAAGAGGAAGAGATGCAGCTTTCTCCAAGCTGGCCTTCTTTGTAATTAGTGTGAGGACCCGGAAGTGATCCTTGCCTGTGATGAGAGGGGTGACTCTGGGAGAGGGTGACATGGGTGAGGTTGAATCCAAAGGATACATAACCCATGGACTTTGGCAACTTTGGCAAGAGAATAAGCCCTATCCCCAGATGGCTTGCACCTTGCAGTCTATGTCCTTTCCTGTAAAAAGGTGGAGGAGTCAGGTTCGAAGAGGAAATGGTGTGTCCAACATGACACACAGCACTTTGCATGGGGAATGGTTCTGGGTGCTGCCTCCCTTGTGGAGGCTTCATGGCGTAGAAGAAAGCATGGCATCCCTGGGTGCTGGGGGTCCCGTGGGGTGCAGGGCAGGCTGGGCTTTCATCCCACAGTGGCTCAGCTGGGTTCTGCTTGAAGTTGGCAGTCCTCCCAGACAGCAGCACTGTGACTGGTCTCCCTGGCCTCTCTGGGTCAGAACCATGAGGGATGCCTGCAGAGGCCTCCTGGGGTGGGATCCTGATGTTGTACGTTTGCCCCTTTTTGTGTCTGTCCTGCTCCTGGGAACTGCCTGGGACAGGCCTATTTGTTCCCTCAAAGAACAGGCAATGACATCGGACATTCTGTTAGGCCACAGCTCCAGCTACGGGATGGGAAACCACTACTGACACACCTCAGTACTGAGGACTGAAGCCCTGCCCTTCACATTGAGGTACATCCCCTACCCTTTTCTTCTTTTTAATTTTTTATTTTGAGGCGGGGACTCTATGAATGGCCAAGCCTGGTCGCCCCGGCTGACCTCAGACTTGCAGTTCTCCTGCCTTTGTCTCCCAGAGAGCTACGATGACAGCTGTGTACCACCAAGCCCAGATTCCTACTGACATCCCTGCAGGCAAAACACTGGAGACACAGAGCATGCTGCTCAAGGTCATGGTGAAAGCAATAGTAATATGGTTTCCTGACAAGGTGGTAAACTGAGGCACAGAAAAGACTGTCCTTCAGCCACTCTGCCATGGGTGCCATCCTTTGATCCTGCGTTCATGGTGCCCCTGGTGATTCTCAGGGGCTCTTAAAGATACACAGGAAAAGACAGGAGAAAAATCTGCCCAGCAGATGGGTTAACATTTGTGTTCTCTTATTTCTTGCCTGTTACCAGAACTCTTCTGGTCCCAGTGTGACATTGGGCCACCTTGGGCCCCAGGGAGGGGCAGCCATTGGCCTCCTAGTGGCTCTATTGTACTATCTCTTTGCCTGTGGCTTCCGGGAAAGACCACAGTGGGGTGGTACAGCAGGCCCATGAGACTGAGGTCTTCCAGCTCTCCTCTTCCCGAGTGTGTGGCCATCTGCAGCCACCGGGGCCACCTTGCACTGTGCTTGCTCCTCTGGCTCCACTCAGGCCAAGCTAAAGCACCAGCCTAGAGCAGCCCAGAGTCCTTCTTCCTGTTTCTATGTGGAGCAAAAGGGGACTGGTGAGGCCTTTGGGCTCCTCCCCAAAACAAGCAGGAAGCTAGCCAGTCCCCTGCAGCCAGTAGGCCCCAGTGGGGCCCTCCTGTGGATGAGCCGCCCTGCGGCAAGCAGCAAGTAGAGCACCTCCAGGATCCCCCCAGCCAGAGCCATTGCTCACTCACAGACGCTTCTGCTGCCAGGCTGGCCACACTGGCCAGGGGACCTCTATATACCTGCCACGGCGACAGTTGCGGGACCTTGTCCTGCCTCTTCTCCCTGATAGGAGCTGTAGCCCTGCAGTGCCAGAGCAACGGGGCAGCTAGCTGGGGCAGCCGCATCCACTGCACAGAGTAGACCCAGGGCTGGCCTGGGACAAGTATCAGTCATGAAGAGTTCCTCATCTTGAGGGCCCCAAATGCTGGACACAGGAGCCTGCTGGAGAGCCCAGGGTGGCCCGGAAAGGGAGGCCCTGCTTCCCATCCCCCTCCTCCTGGAAGACGCCTGTGGGTGCCCCTAGGCCAGCTTTCCTGATGTCACTGCTCATCAGAGCCCTGGTGCGCTCTGCAGAGAGATGCCCAGGCTCCACCTAGAAGCTCAGGTACCCGGAGGTCCATCCCAGGAGTCTCTATTCCTGAAACTTTCTCAGATACAAGCAGTCTCAGCCTGGCTTTTGGGGAACCTGGTAGCAGCCCAATCTGAGCCACCTCCAAGGGCTGCACACCAGGACTGTGCTGCTGGACCTGCAACTTCCACTGGGACCCCCAACCATCAGCAGGTGGCCACAGTAATATGAGGCCAAGAACCACTCAGGCACAAGGACCTCTCCCCGCGTGAGCTGTGCTGCTCAGTGGAAGGTGCTGAGCACTGGCTGAGCTTGGCCTCTGCCTGTTTACTGGTCGGTGTCTTCCTCCTGCACAGAGTGGCTTTTTCCTCCTGAGAGGAGCCCTGCCTGTTGCACTGCCTGGTATATGCCGGACACAGCACTGAGTTGTTGGTCTGGGTCTTGGTTGTGTGCTGCGTTTGAGTGACGAGGTACAGGTGGCTCTCAGGAAAGCACACAGGCTAATCCAGTATCCAGGGAAGCTCCTCCGAGTTTTACTAACTCCTCGTGAATAACATTGCTGAACTGTATTGCAGAGATGTAGTAAGCACACCTCAAGTCTTTGAGAGGGTGGAAAGTGCTAGTGTCCCTCTGGACATCTGACAAGAGGGCGTGCTCCATAGTGCCTGGACCAGCAGCTTACCCAGGATGCCCACCTGACCTGGACTTAGCTTCAGGCCCCAAACTCTGAGATCAGAATTTCCCTCAGTTACCCCTAGAGAAGAAGGCACTGTGAACTGTGACTTTGAGTCTGCAGGAGCCCATGTGCTATGGACTGAACATATTCCCAGACTCCTTGGGCTGAAATCCTAACCCCGAGGGGCAGTATTGGAGGTGGGGCCTCTGGCAGGTGACTGGATCATGAGAGAGGCCAGAGGGAGTTGTCTCCAGGGAGGACGTCATCTCAGCCAGGAAGGGTGGCACCAGACTCAGACAGCCCTGGGCTTGGGCTCCTCTGCCCTCAGATCTGTCCTAGATGACCCTGTGGGTGTTGTGGTAGCAGCCTCTGAGCCCTGAGTCACCTCATCCTGGCAGGAAGCCCAACTTCTGGGGATGGGCAGGGGCCCATGGGCATCATGCCTGTCACCTGCTGGCAGTGGCCCTCCTGCTGGGCCTGTCCTTTCTAAGGACCACCTGGGATCCTTCCTCACCCTCCTAGACCAAGGTGGGGAGCGCTGGCTCCTGGGGACAGGGAGTGAGTTTCCGAGGCAGGAGCCCCATCCGGGTGGCGGGAATAATTCAGTGCCCAGCAGTGAGCAGCTATGCTTTCAGAGAGTGAGGGGGAAGACTTTCCTGCTCACAGCTGACACCCTCTGCTCTTTGGCAAGTGGTTGTCCCTGTGTTCTGTGATGCTCTGGGCTTGGCTGCCTGGGCCTGCTTGTCAGGTGGGTGCTCACATAGGGAGGGGCCTGGACAGTCACTGATTCAGCCATGTGCCCACCACTGTGCTGTTTGTGGGGTGCCCATGTGGGTGTGTGGTCATGGGGGGCACTGTCACCCCTGGGCTTTCCACCCCCAAGTGCCATGGTCTTCCTCCTGTGTTTTCTGCCTGAGTCTCTGTTGGCACCAGCTATGTGTCTGGCTGGACCCACTGGTGTCATTTCTGAAGGGACAGAGGCAGCAGAAGTCCCTTGTTGTCCTCCCAGCTGGTGGACACACATCTTTCACACATGTGTGAACGTGCACATGCAAACACAAATGACACCAAAGAGAGGCTGGGCCTGACCATGGCAGCTGTAGGGATCTGTCTTCCCTTCCCTCAGGGGCAAACAGATCCAGAAACTGGCAGAGGAGGAGGTGTTAGTGGGATCCCAGGATGCACGGAGGCTACCTCGGGCCCACACATGACAGGCAGTGTTCTCTCGGTGCGCAGGGCTGCTCCAGCACCCATAAGAGGAGGGGGTACCTGCTCGGTGTCCCCTGAAGGCCCTCTCCCAACATAGCCATGCTCTAGGAGCTCTGGGCTTGAGAACAGGACCACAGCCAGTGGCCCAAGGTGGTTTCCACAGTATCAAAATTATGCACATAACCTTGAATGTAAAGTGATGGTCCTTTTATAATGAGTGTATTAAAAACTTAGTTACATTAACTTAATGAAATTTGCCTCAAATTGGCCCCTGAGGCTGCAGAGCCTCTAGCCGGGTCCCCTGTCTCGTCAACTTTGTGGCGGTCCCATCCCTCAGCCTCTTCCCCATGTTGTGATCCCCACTTTCTCTGTACTTCAAACCCCCAGGTCAGACCTCTAGGTTAGATCCACAGTGGCACTTTAGGAGTAGAATCTTTTAGCTCCTGTCCACTCTTGGCTTGGTGTCATAAGGCAGCTGAGGGAGAGGCACGAGCTTCCTTCCTTGGCCTCCATGGCAGTGATAATGCGACACACTTGTCCCTGACAAAAGTCCTCCTGGCTCCTGCTGGCTCTCCCTGGGCCTGCATGCTCCTGAGCTGATCACATGGCTCCGGGTGGCAGGTCTCAAAGAGCTCCCCTCCCCGGCACTGGGAGTGCTGTCATGAGCTGGGAGTTGGCGGGGGACTTCCTGGGTACAAATGCGTGGACACAGCCAGGTGGCTCGAAGCCCACGAAGCTGCCGCTGGCCCAGCTGAACAGAGCCAGTGATTTCTGCAAGTTGCTGAAGTGAGGGTGAGAGCCACTTAAATGACTAAAATTACTTTCCCAAGTCCCCAAAGAATACTCTTCCCTTCTCCCCCAATTTATTAGTGTCCCTCCACAGGACAAATGTTTCCCCCCTGTCTGGTTAATTATGCTCAACCAAACCTTGTGACCCAGGGCAAGTGACAGGACCTCAGGGATCTGAATGCTGAGCCTCTCAAATAAGAGGCCAGAAATAGCAATTTCCCAACATTTAAAAGGTAGAAGCATCTTTTTTCAAATTAAATCCTATACAAGGTCCCACCAAACAACACAGATACAGGTAATGTATTTTATATGAAGGATTCTGTGTGATAAAACTCAGAATATTCACTATTTATTATTACATTGAATTTTCACTTGTTATTAAATTGGCAAATGAGAAAAATGAGCCCACTGAATGACACACAAAGTTCCAGGTTAGTTTAGAGTTTGTGTCGTCAGTCAGTCCCAGCAGCCTACCACTTCTTGCCTGGTGGAACACAGAATTAATGTGCTGATTAACTTAAATATGTAGTTGTCGATGGCGAAGAGTTTGCTAATGAATCAACTTGGAATTCATGAGCTCTTCCCTCAGGGGCAAACAGACCCAGAAACTGGCAGAGGAGGTGTGAGCGGTATCCCAGGACACACAGAGGCTACCTCGGGCCAACACATTCCACGTACTGTTCCCTCCTCCGTGTTGCAGGGCTGCTCTGGCACCCGTGAGAGGAAGGGGTACAGTCGGGCCCGCACATGACAGGCCATGTTCCCTCGGTGTGCAGGGCTGCTCCGGCACCCATAAGAGGAGGGGTACCTGCTCGGTGTTCCCTGAAGGCCCTGTCCCGACATAGCCATGTTCTAGGAGCTCTGGGCTTGAGAACAGGACAGCAGCCAGTGGCCCAAGGTGGTTTCCACAGTATCAAAATTATGCACATAACCTTGAATGTAAAGTGATGGTCCTTTTATAACGAGTGTATTAAAAACTTAGTTATGTTAACTTAATGAAATTTGCCTCAAACTTCTGTGAACCACCCAAAGAGCCCCCAAATCTTGAGAACAGTGTTTCTCAAATTTTAGCCTCTCTAGGCTTAGCATGCAGTCCCCTAGAGGCACTGCTAAAAAGCTGATTTCTAGGTTCTGACCATGGAGGATTTGACTTAGGAGATCTGGCGTGGGGCTGATGTTGCCGGTAGCAAGATTCTAGTTCAAAAGCTTGGAAATTTCTAGACCAGTGGGATCCTTCTTACTTTCAACATATCCAATCCTGGACAGGGCCCAATTCTTCCTTGACCCACCAGGGTCTCAATATCTGTTCCAGGCTGGCCTTGAACTCATTTTCTGGCCCAGGCTGGCCTCAAACTCATAGCAGCCCACCTGCCTCACCTTCTGGCTAAGAAGGAACTCCTGGTAACCTTTCCCTTGGGCAGAGAACTCTGTTTGGATTTCTTATATTGTCAAGACACACATGTGTGCACACAAGCATGCATGCACACATGCAAGAGCCATGGAAGTTGAATCAGACTTGTCTCTTTCCTGATGTGAACTGTGGCCTTTCAGGGAAACCACTTCCCTCCCTGCCCTCAGTTTTCCCTCCTCCGACCTCAGCTAACCCCTATCCCCCAAGGGATGCTGGTCTGAGGGTGTCTTGTAAACAGCCCTCGCTGTCTGCTGTGGAAGGGGTCCTCGCAGTCTATACCTGTAAGTCCTTCTCTGCAGAATGGGACCCTCAGGTAGGACCTAAGATGCACGGCTTTGGAACTTGCTCTTGGCCCCTGGGCCTTCCCCAGGCTGCCTGGCAGCTCTTCCTCACTTTGTGTGGAGCCCTTGCTTTCCCCACGGGGCCCTTTCCCCTTGAGCATCAGATGAGCCTATTTGGGTGCAGATGTGGCCTTTACCCCCTCTCTCTCCTGGGGCTACTCTTTGCGCTTTGGTCTCCAGCTGCTGCGTGGCTCATGAGGGGCCCGAGAGGCTGCAGAGCAGAAGATGGCTTGGTGATGCTGCTGATGCTGGCGGTGATGCCGATGGTGCGAGCTGGAAATGGGGTGCTACGTCATCGTTGTCACCGTCATCATCGTCATCAGAACAGCCACCAGGCAGCTGGCACCCACGCTGGGCTCTGAGCTGGCGGTTTACCATCATTTGTCTTTTGAACCCCTGGGTGCCCCTTAAGGTAAGTATTGACATTCCCATTTTATAGAAGAGGAAATTGAGGTTCATAGAGAATCCATCACTGGCCTGCATTCGTCAGCTTTTCCTTACTGAGAAAATACCTAACTAACTGGGGTCTTGTGACAAATACCTTGACATGTGTATAAATGTAAAATTCAGCCTCAGCAGTCCCAACCCCTCTCATAAGGCTCTCAGGGAACTGTGCTTTTCCATCATATTGAGGGAAGGGGCGAGGCTGCCTGAGTGTGGGTGGAGATGGAGGTGCAGCATTGAGACGGAGCCCAGAGCCTGGCTGTGGTGAGGCAGGAGAGGGACAGGCATGCACGGGCCTTGGAATCTTGCAGCTGTCCCATTGGAGCCTGACAATCACATGTCAGTACCTTTAGGGGCCTGAGTTTGGGGACAGGTTGTCTCCCACCCCTACCCAGCTAAAGCAGCAGCAGAGCTGACCATCTTCAGACACACATCAGCGTCCCCGGCTCTGCTGCCGAGCGGGGAAAGCCGCCCCTCAGCTCAATGTGGAACGGTGCTCACTGGCCCCAGTCCTGGGTTTTGTAGGGCCCCTGTCACCTGGTGCTCCAGGCTGAACTTCCTCCTGTTCCCTGGACATGGCCTGAACCTCTCACCTTGCGCCCTGTTCACACTGCTCTGTCTGCATCAGGGCCTACCTTTTACTTGCTTGGCCATACTCGGTGCATCCTGCAGAGCTGCACCTCACCTTTGGCTCTCCTAGGCCATGTCTCTGGATCTTTGAGGTCTTCTATGCCTCCTGCTTCCTCATCCATGCACCCTTTCCCACGGAGCCCCCATATCCCCTCCATCCCGCTCAACTGGAACCCCACTTCCCAGGCACCCTTTCATCCCCGTGTAGGCGGGGCGCTTTGCGAGAGCTGGCATCCTCCCATTCCATTTGTCTGATTTGGTTTTGGCCCTGGGCTGCACTCTGCAGACAGGTGGCGCTTACATTGTCACTGCTGAGTGAAGGACAGGCGTGGATAGAAGCATGAAGGACTACTCTTGGGACTGAGGCAAGTCCTAGCTCTGCTGGTCCCCGGCTGGTCAACCAGCCCCGGTCTCTGCATTTGTAACATGAAAGGTTCGACTGCATGGAGCTCTCCACCTTCGCCTGGCAAGAGGCTGTTGTCTGAAGGTCTGGACATCTGTGTAACTCACACACTCAGACGGTTGCTGGCGCAGGCGGCTCTCACACTACCCTGTAAGTGACTGAGGGCCAGGCTCTGTGAAGCCTGGCTGAGCAGTGAAGGAAGGAGGAAGCAGTGGCACCTGTGCAGTGAGGCAGAAGTCACCATCACCGTCATCGTCACCATCACTACCATCATGTCTGCCATCGCCTTTGGTCCTCATCGAAACCATCTTCACCCCCCCCACCATCGCCCCATCCTCATCTTCTCCGCCACCACTACCACCGATGGCATCATTCCCGTCATCACCCTGCGACGACCGTTTTCGCCATCACCGTGACCCCTATCGCCATCATTGCCGCCGTGTTCGTCATCGCATTTTTCTTGATCACCACTCCTGTCACTGTCGCCTCATCACCCTCACTGTCTTCGTGACCGCCACAGGTCACCGCTGCCCTCACCACCAGTATCATCACAGTCATTTTCTTCATCACCGTAGCAATCCCCACCCTTGCATCCCATTATTACCACCAGCGTCTTCATGATCACTGTCACCGTCGCCATCTCTGTCACCAGCGCAGCCACCACTGCTCCTCAGTGCTTAGTGGAGGCCAGGGCTTGTGTTGACACCTCCATGACCATCACGTCCAGAGGATGGTGGGGTGAGCCCCAAGGGGCAGGAGGTGAGGATGAGGGCTGCCTGGGCACACCCCAAAGCAGACCTGGGCTGTCAGACTGCGCCTGTACCTTCCAAAGAGCACAGGTAGGGCGCTGGCCCCAGACTTCCGTGCCCTCACACAGCTTATGTCCGTGACAGGCCTGCCTCCTAGCAGACCTTAGGTTTGAGTCCAATCCAAGCCAGTGTTTTTTTCTATATGCACAAAACAAAGATTTTCTTTTTCCTCCTCCCAATCCCTTCCTGCCCAGTCTAAACTCCTGTGAAAATAGCTTGCGTAGTTGTGCCTCGGGCCAACTAGTGTCTCTGTGCTCAGTACACACACTTTGTCTTTCACACTACAAACGGCTTTGCTCAGGAAAAAAATATGTTTTTGCTCTGCAAAACTGCCATTTTTGGGCACTACATAGAAGGCAAAAGAGACTATTTCACTTTTTTTTTTTACCCTGGAAAACCCCACCAAGATGTTGTTTTCCTTTGCTTTTTCTGGAGGGGAGATATTTTTTGACAGCTTTCATCGCTAATCTGGCTCTCAGCCCTGTGTCTGGCACCAATTTGTAAAGGAAGCAAAAAGCAAAGCTAGATGAGCAAAGGCAAGACTCTCCGGAAGGAGTGCAGTGCCCCAGAGCTCTGGTGTTGTCAGGGACCTCTGTGGACATCTCCATCTCACACCCCAGGAAGGAGCCCCTCTTCAAAGCCCCGGATGGGGGAAACGCAAACCTGCTTAGAGACAGCTATGGCAGAAGAGGGGCTGACTGCTGGGGTCCCCACGTGACCCTACTTCACAAATACCCTTCAAGACATTCTTATTACAGGCTGGAGCCTGGGCTGGGCGCTTTGGGGCTGCAAAAACAAGTCAGATACAGATTCTCCCCTAGTACTTTCTAGTCCGGTGCAGGAAGGAGGATTTGACTAGGAATTATCACAACATTGGTAGAAAGTGTGATGTATTGTGGGGAATGGAGAGACAGCCCTGGCCTCATGCAGGAGTCATTTTGTAGCCAAAGGAGTAAGGTGAGGCTTGGAGGAAGTGTGACTCTTAAGCTGTCCAGTGAGTTTCTTCTCTCTAGTATGCTGGTCTGTAGCCCCTCCAGAGCTTGGCATGAAGCCCCCCTGGCCCCATCTTCTCCCTGACCCCACTCTTAGCCCACCCACTTCCTCAGTGGGAGGAGCCCTCCACGTGCTGGCAGACACCTGGGGTGCCTCTGCATCTCCCCTTCCCTGGGTTCATTTCTGAGACCTCCCATGCCTCTCCTGGAGCGTGCTCTCTGCCTCAGCCCTGCCTCAGACTTGCCTGCTTAGCATCCTCCCAGATAAACAGGACCCCTGGGACCCCGCATGAACCGGAGGAGGCACTTGGGGAGGCCAGCAGGGGCGCAGCTGGGCTTCTGGCCTCCATGGATCTGGGGTTTGGAGTTCCACAGTCCCCAGACACTCTACACTCTTCTTTCTTTCTTCTCTCTCTTTCTACTCTCCTCCTCCTCCTCCTCCTTCTCTCTTCCTCTTCCTCTTCTTCCTGTTCTTCCTCTTCCTCTTCCTCTCTGTCTCTCTGTCTCTCTGTCTCTCTGTCTCTCGCTCCTCTTTCTCTGTCTCTCCCAGGACCATGCCTAGATTTCCCAAGAAGGAGTCACTTGCTCTTATGTGAGGGGGCGGGGGCCAAGGATTGGCTCAGCTTGGGTCAGGCTCCACCTCTAGTGCCTTGGCAGTGCACAGAGGCATCTCAGACAAGGACATCACCTACTACCCCAAGAATAGGGGGGACAGTTAGAGGGCAGGAGGCTTGCTGTGGGCCGAGAGAGAGGCAATAGATGTCCACGGTGCCAACTCTGCCTTTTATTAGTGCCTGTTCTCTGAGACTCAGTTTCCCAGTCTTTAACTGGTAATTGAGACTACCTGCATCCTGAGATTCTTGTGATGATTTATTCAATGTCAGCAACATAGGTGCTCCATGATGGAGCTGAGCCTGGGCCATTACCCCATTTTGAGGGCTCTCTGATAAAGGCATTAAAGTGAAGAAGATTCACTTCATACCAGCCCCCCTCCCACACCCAGGGCATTGGTGGCAAACTGGTTAGCAGGGGTGAAGCCCTATTGTGTGCTCAGCAGAAAGCAACTCACCCATGCCCAACGGGATGCCGGGCTGGGGAATCGATCTGTCACCATGGCCATAAGACATTCAAGAGTCTCCTGCTCTAGCAGCACCCTTCTGACTCATGGGATCTGAAGCTCTCAGGTACCCTTGCGGGGTCACTGCTGGTCTGTTGGTACCACGTGTATGCCAGTGTCGAGGGGACAGCTGTGTCTTCCTGGGATTGCCACTAAGTTTAGGGCTGCCTCCAGGCTGACCAAGTGTGTGCTGCTGGCCCCTCTCATGGTAGTTTCTTGCTGGTGCACAAGAGATGCTAAGTACCAGACCTGATATCTTGGGATGGACTGGTGGCAGCCTGTGCCTTCTTGCTTGGGGCATCTGGAAAGACCTGCAGATCTTCTGGCTGGACTTGGGACCACTGTGGAAGGACTGTTAGCACCCAGTCAGAAGAGAAGGGCCATGAGGCCACTGCAGGCCATGGGACAGAATGGGGAGCCACTCAGAAGTAGAAATGAGCCCAACTTGGGTAAACAACAGGAAGGGCTAGAGCAGGAATCTGCAGTGTGAGCTGGAACCACCACAGGGCAGGAGTCCATGTCACTGCAGACTATGGACACTGTAGTCAAGAAGGGACCTCTTCTGGTGTGCAGCATGGAGCCATAGCAGCTTGGGAAGGGAGGTGCATGGTTTGGGCAGAACTGGGGTTGGTTTGTGTGGAGGAGGTTTGGATAAAGGGAAACTGCAGGTATGGAGACCAGGTAGACTATTGCAGTTCTTCCACTGTGTATGGAAAATGGCCAGAACCAGGGCTGTGGAGCAGGGATGGAAAGGAAAGGACCAGCCCAGGAGAAATCCTGAAGGAAACACTGAGAGGGAGGATGTGAGTGCAGTGGGTTCATGAACAAACAGAACTCCCAAACAGCCAATTGGAATTTGAGACAGTACTTTTATTGGCTGAACTCAGTGGCCCTGGCATCAACCCCCATTTCAGAGTTGAGCTGAGACCCTGAGCTTGATTTACAGAGGGCTTATAAAGGTAAAAACCGCAAACTGCAGGGGCTCAAAGACATCCTGTTTGGCAAGTTATTGTTCACCTCAACGGATTGTTAGGTGCCTTTTGAAATGGGTCAACTATTTCTCAAGGAACATTTCCTTGTTCTGATTTTGTTTGTTTTGACTACCTGTCCTTGTATGGTTGCCTCGGGCAGCAGGGGTGAGTGTTAGGTTAAACATGGAGTCTGTATAGTCAAGGCTACAGCTTCAGGCCATAACATTCCCCACTGGTTTTCTGATATTGGAGTCAAATCATTGACTCCTCACTTAGACCTTCAGTGGGGAGGTTTTCATATCCAGTCCGAAGAATCATGAGCTTGACTGATTGAATCTTCCCTTGAATATATTTTAGCAGGCAATTTATAATACATGGACCAACTGTAATTGCAATCAGTAATAGTGCCAGTGGTCCTGCCAAGGCTGTCATGAGTGTTGTTAGCCGGGGGGAGGCTGAAAACAAATTGTGAACCAGTTCTGCCCTTGTTTTCTTTGTTCATCTCTATCTTATAGCCTCTTTCTTAGTTGACCTAAACTTTCTCGGATTACTCCAGAATGGTTGGTATAGAAACAACAGGTTTCTCCTAGGGCCAAACATAATCCTCCCTTGTTTCAGGAAAAGTAGGTCTAAACCTCTTCTATTTTGTAAAACCATCTCGGCTAGTGACCCAAGAGACTCCTGTAGTTTGTTGACTGACTGTTATAGGGTGGCTAAATCTTGGTCTACCTGTTGACTCAGTTCTTTATAACCTTGATCAGCTGAAACTAGAGCTGCAGTCCCAAGGGCAGCGGAGCCTGCTACACCTACTCCCAGCAAAGCAGGGACAAGAACAAGAAGGCTTCCTTTAGCCTTTATTGAGTTAGCTAGTTCCAAGTGTTGTCTTCTTCCATCACTGCAATAATAGAACACTTGGGGGAAAATATGACATAGGATACATAACTCTGGGGGCCCCTTTACAGCATTTTGATAAAATACATATGGTGTTATGCCAGCGGTACAAGCAAACCAGGTCCCACAGGGGGCCTCTAAGTGTAAGCCAGGAGAGTAAGTTTGGTTTACAATATCAATTACATAGGCACAGATGGTGGTATAGGGAGATTTGGACAAATCATAAGTTTTAGTCTTAACACAAGTACCTTTTCCTTGTAAATCACCGAGGATCAGAACCGGCTTTTGTCCCCACCAACAAGATGAATTGTTTGAGACTGTCGATTTGTTAGCTATGTTAGTTTGCTGGTTACCTACAGTTACATTAGTTGCTATACCTATATAGTAAGGGGGTGCGGAGTCTAAGCATAACCAGCAGTCATCAGTCATGTTAGGGTTTGTCCTGTTGAGATAAGTGAACGTAATGTCTAGAGGCCTCAGAAGAGAAGAGATAGGCCTCGTGGGGACAAGGACAGGCTGTTTAGTGGAGGCTGATGTGGTCATCCATTTTTTTGTGGGAGGCGTGGTAAGCCTATGGTGGTTAATCTCCTGGAGTGGCCCAATGGGAAGTATGATCTCGGACCTTTTTCCTACTCTGTTTTGTATAGTGAGTCAAACCCCAGGCTTATAACCTGAGACATATACTCTTATTCCCCAGATTTTTCCTCCCCTCCAACTGGGATATGTGGGCTGAAGGAGTTCAATAAGCAAGGGGTTGCAAGTACCTATGTTACAAGCACTATCTTGGTGGAGGTGGGTAATCTTGAGGAATGTATCAGTATGTTTCCAAGGGGCAGTAGACTCACAGCCCCAGTAACTACAGTGAAAGTCCTCATGATTTTGACAACTTGGGTCCTGTGAACCTTCAGGGCAGGCATATAATTGGACATTTCTAAGGGAGCGTTCTAATGATTCTGTGCCACAGCCATATCCCTTTGTCTTGGTTACTTTTCTTTCATTGCTGTGACAAAATACCCAACACCCAAAATGAAGGAAGGAAAGGTTTATTTTGCTTATAGTTTGTGGAGGTTTCAGTCCATACTTGGCTGGCTCAGAGGCAGAGTGGCATATGGCAGAGGGCAAACTGTTCATGGCAGCAGAGCACAGCAAAACAACCAGCAAAAAGGGAGGAATGGCTGCAAGCAGCCTCTTTTTCTTCCTTACCTTGTAAACAGCCTACCCTTCTCACCCAGGAGGTGTGTAGCTCTCACACAGTCTCCATGCCGTCCTCTTCCACAGGGTCAGGATGTGCACAAAGTTAGCACCTTGGCTTCCTGTGGAGTCACTCAGCCAAACCTCTAGATTGCCCAAGTTGACACAATGTATAAACCATAACAATCCACCCCTTGTCAACTTGGCAACCAGACACATATCTTTAAACCAGTTTCCCGATACAAAGACATTATATTACATTAGAGCCATAATATTTTGCCCCCCGTACAAATGAAAATTAAACACTTCCAACATTTAAAGGCATAAAATAAACATTACTATTCCAAAAGGCACCAACAGGGGAATATAGAGCATTGGGACCAAAGCAAGTCCAAAATCCAGCAGGGCTAACATTATGTCCTGTAATTCCACATGCATCTGAAGCAACTCGTGGTACACTGTGAGCTCCAAAGGGTGTGCATGAGTCTACCCCTATGGCACTTCTGGTGCTTATAGCTCCTGCAGCTTCTCTCTAGGCTTGCTTTGCTCCCTCCTTGCAGCTTTCCTCAGATGATCTACGTTCCTGGCTTTTCTAAACTTCTGAGGTCTCCAGGGCACCTTTTGCTTCACACTCGCAGCCTCACACACTGCCCTGTCAGGGGCACACTGCCTGGCCTCCCAGGCCTTTTGAAATCTGGGTGGAAGCCTCTTTAATCTCATAACTCTTGCATTCTCCATGCACCTAAAGCCAGGGCCACATGGATGATAACAAGGTCTGCTGCCACCTGGAGCAGTAGCCAAACTTTCCTCTCTCTTGGCTATAGGGGTTGAGTGCCTGGATCACTGCTCACACTGAATCCAATGCTGAGGAACAAATTCTCTATGCCCCCTCCATTCTGGAACCTGGTGTGGCTGCCACCACCATTCTGGGACATGGCATTCTTTGGCTTCCTTCTTAAGGCAAGGTCTCTCGGGCTGGGGATATAGCTCAGTGGAATAAGCGCTTGCCTAGCAAGCGCAGGGTCCTGAGTTCGATCCCCAGTACCGCAAAAAAAAAAAAAAAATTCAAAGGCAAGGTCTCTCACCTTTACAGTTTTGAGGCTGCAAAGGGTGGAGACTTGCTGCTTGTTGTGATGCCCTCAGGCCATCTTTTCCATTCTCTTGTTCCTTCATAGCAATAGAGATCTCCTCGGCCTTATCTTTGCAGTCCACAGCTTTACTGGAGCTTCCTTTTTGGCCAAACTCACATTTTAAATCATCCTACTGGGCTCTTTGCTCTTGATTCTCAACATAGATCTGGCTAAAAGCCCCCAACATAGCCATACCACTTCCCTAACATTCGACTTCCTTAAAATTTCTTTTGCCAGATTAATCAGTTTGCTGCTGCTGTTAATCTCAGTCTTAGGCAAAGTCTCTGGACATGGGCAAAATGCAGACAAACTTTCTGCCAAGCCATAATATACATCATCTGGAGTCCAACAACCAATGCAGTCTTTTCCAACAGAAACCTTCGAAACCCAGTCTTTACCGGCAGGATTTCTATTGGCCTTCTGGTCTTCCAAACTCTGACCAGAATCTCCCAGACAGAACAACCAAAGGTGTTCTAGCGCATCTCTTTCAGGCAACATCTCCGAACCTTTCCGAACTCTTTCCACAAGCCATTTCCAAAGGTTCTTGAACCACATGGTCAGGTATAGTAATAGCAATGACCCCGCTCCACTGAGTGGCATATGGCAGAGGGCAAACTGTTCATGGCAGCAGAGCACAGCAAAACAACCAGCAAAAAGGGAGGAATGGCTGCAAGCAGCCTCTTTTTCTTCCTTACCTTGTAAACAGCCTACCCTTCTCACCCAGGAGGTGTGTAGCTCTCACACAGTCTCCATGCCCTCCTCTTCCACAGACTCAGGATGTGTACAAAATTAGCACCTTGGCTTCCTGTGGAGTCACTCAGCCAAACCTCTAGACTCCCCAAGTTGACACAATGTATCAACTATAACACCCTTATATACTGCAGTGACCAGATAGCCTCGATCAGTTCCTGTGGCTCTGGGATTGCCCCATAGTGCCCCCAAGAGGTCACAAAGATCCATTCTTAGCTCTGGGTTACCTGTGCTTTAGTCTGTTACAAGACTATGCCTGTCAAGGGTACTGGTGGCCCACCAAGTCAGGGTAAAAGGGGCATGTCTAGCGGCAACAATGATACAGAAGCTAAAGCAAAAACAATTAACCAGATAGTAAGCAAAGATTTTGGTTAACATTTTGTGAGTTTGACCTTTAAGGGGTCAGAAGTCTTTTTAATAGTCTACTTAGCTGTGTCTTCTGGTTCCGCAGGAACAGTCTTAATGTGAGAGTGGTGAATCCAGTGGCTCTTGCTAATGACTTGGATGGCTGTTGGTGTGCTCAAAATGATGGTAAAAGGTTCTTCCCAGCGGGTGTCGAGGAAGGAGCATTGTCTTTTCTTGATGAGAACTACATCTCCAGGTTGAGCTGCCAAGGAATCGCTGGGCTTTTCAGGAACTGCTTGATGTTCTCGGAACAGATGATGAGTGGACTGGAGGAAAGGCTGAAGAGCCTGTAGGGACTTAATAAGTTCTCCACTAGTGATAGCCATCAGCTTATCATCATGGAGACAAGGAACCAGAGGAGGGAGTTGCTCATACATGGCCTCAAAGGGAGTAATTCCCAGGATTAAGGTGATACATCATGTGTGCAGAAGGGCAAAAGGAAGGAGACTCACCCAGTTTTTGCCAGAATCTAAAGCCATTTTAGCAATGGTTTCCTTTATGGTTATATTCATTCTTTCTGCTTGTCCCAAGCTTTGAGGTCAGTAGGCACAATGTAATTTCCAATTAATGCCCAAGGCTGCAGCTAGATTTTGGGTCACCTGGCCTATGAAAGCAGGGCCATTGTCAGACCACAGAGATAAGGGTAGGCCAAATCTGGGCACTATCTCATGTAGAAGCTTTTTGGCCACAATAAGAGCAGACTCAGTCCGGGTGGGAAAAGCTTCTGTCCAGCCAGTAAAGGTGTCTATGAAGACCAAGAGGTATTTGTATCCTCCTTTTCCTAGCCCCATGTCAGTAAAGTCCAGTTCCCAGTGGTCTCCAGGGTACAGCCCTTGTTGTCAGACTCATGCATCTTGGGGTGTCTACTTAGGGTTAATTTGGATGCATTGTGGGCATTTGAGACTAGAAGCCTTTGTCAGCTATGATAGTTTGGGAATAAAATATCGTTCCTGAAAAAGCTCTGCCAGTTTGGTGCCCCCCAAATGCGTGGCTTGGTGAGTCTCTTGGATGAGGTGAGGTCCATGTGCTTCTGGGATAAGAATCCCCTTATCTGGGAGTGTGAGCCAGTTTTCTGGAGGGGAAGGTCTTGCCTTTAATTGTTGTGCAAGCCTCAAGTCTGAATCTGAATATGACAACTTAGGCAAGAGAGGAGGAGGAAGCATGGGGAGGAGCTTTTCTGTTATTGGTCCCACTGGTTTTAGGGCGATAGCTCTTGCTGTTTGGTCAGCAGAGGCGTTTCCCCTGGCAACAGGGAAATCTTTTTGATGTCCCCAACAGTGTATGATTACCACCTTTTTGGGGAGCCAGACAGCAACTAGAAGATATAAGATCTAAGATCTCAGGAGCATTTTTAATTTTATTGCCCCCTGTAGTTAAAAGTCCTCTTTCCTGGTAAATAGCTCCATGTACGTGTACAGTTACAAAAGCGTATCGACTATCGGTGCACACATTTATGATTTTATTAGGTCCCCACCTTAAGGCTTGAGTCAAGGCTATCGGTTCAGCTCTTTGGGCAGAGGACTGAGACCTCAGTGCTTGGGCCCATATTACCTCAGTCTCGGTGGTCACAGCAGCACCTGTCACTCGGCTGCCTTGATGCAGACAGCTGCTGCCATCAGTGAAAAGAGTGGCCTGAGGGTTGTCAAATGGTATATCTGTTAGGTCTTCATGCGGGCTGGAGGTGGAGTCCATGATGTCCAAAGGCACTTGCGGATCATTGTCTGGCAGGAGGGTAGCTGAGTTTAAGGCTGTAGGGGACAGGAACTCAATATGATCAGGGTCCAAAAACAATGCCTGGTATTGGACAATGCAGGCATTAGGTAGCTATCTGTCTGGTGTGGACCACAACAGAGTTTCGACTGCGTGCAGAGCCACAATTTGAAGCTTCTGTCCAAAAGTGAATTTGTTAGTCTCATTGGTCAGGAGGGCCGTGGCTGCAATGGCCCATAGGCAATTTGGCCATGCAGAGGCAGTGGTTTCTAAGTGCTTGCAAAGATAGGCCACAGGCCTCTTCCATGGGCCCAGACACTGAGTCAGCACTCCCTTTGCAATGCCTCAACTCTTTGCCACATATAGTTGGAAGCATTTAGTCAAGTTGGGTAGGGCCAGAGCTGGAGCACTCACCAGTGCTGGATTTTAATTTTTGGAAGGCTTGTTCTTCTGTCTCCATCCAGATTAGAGTCTCTGAGGGGTTTCCCCTCTGGAGGCATGTAGCAGTTGGGGCAATTCCGCAAATCCCAAGATCCACAAACGGCAGTAGCCTAAGGCCCCTAGAAATTCTCTTACTTGGCGTTTAGTTTGAGGTGACGGAACCCTCAATATTGCCTCAATTCTTTTGTCTGAAAGGGTTTGTTTTCCCCCCTCAAGGACATAGCCCAAGTAGGTAATTTTGGACTGGCGGAGTTGGGCCTTTTTAGTGGAGACCCAATAGCCCAGTCTATCTAACTCCTGTAATAATTTTTTAGTGGCCTCAGGCAGGATTGCTGATCCTCGGTTGCCAATAGTACATCATCTACATATTGGAGAACTATCATGGAGGGGTGTTCCATACAGAACTCCTGCAAGTCTCTGCTTAAGGCCTTGTCAAATAAGGTGGGAGAATTTTTGAAACCTCGTGGCAATCATGTCCATATCAATTGACTGGTTTCCCCTGTTTTGGGGTCAGTGCATTCAAAAGCAAATATAGGCTGACTTACCGGAGCAAGGGGCAGCGAGAAGAAAGCATCCTTGAGGTCCAGCATGGAGTAGAAGATGTGGTCTGGAGGAAGCAAGCTAAGCAAGGTGTAAGGGTTTGGGACAGCGGGATGGAGAGTTATGACTCTCTTATTTACCTTTCGAAGATCTTGGACTGGCCTGTAGTCAGTCATCCCAAGTTTCTAGACAGGTAACAGAGGAGTATTCCAGGCGGATGTGCAGGGCTCCAGAATGCCAAACTCTCCCAACCTCTGGATGTGCTTGGAAATTCCTTCTTGTGCTTGAAGACTAAAGGGATATTGGTGGACCCGGACAGGCATGGCACCTGGGTTGAGGGTGACCACAACAGGCGGCTGATTGGTGGCCAGTCCAGGGGGATTGGCTTCTGCCCATACCCCTGGAATTTCCTTTTTCCATGTTTCAAGCAATTGGTCATCTGGTTTAGTCTCTTCTTGGTTGGGGTCAGCCAGGAGGACGTATTCCTCTGTGAGGGGACAAGTGAACAGGATGGATGGAGCTCTAGAGGACTCACCCATAAAGACAGCTTGAGGAGCATCCCCGTCAAATGTGATGTAGGCTCGTAATTTGTGGAATAAATCATGACCAATCAGTGGGTATGGACATTTGGGCATTACCAAGAGCGAGTGAGTCATAGAGCCTTTTCCTAGATTAGGAATCCTGGCTTGGGTCTGGGGGTAGGCCTTAATTTTTCCTGTGGCACCCTGAATGTTGGTCTTGTTGGTTGACATGGGGCCCATCGGTTGCTATAGAACTGAGTATGTGGCTCCTGTGTCAACTAGGAAATTCACTGGGTGACCTCCAACATTTAAAGTTACCCTGGGTTCTTGGGGCCCAAAGAACCCTGACTGTCTCAGTCCCCTTGGGCCAAAACTGTGGCCTTCTCTTCCTTCTTTCTTTTTAGTTCTGGGCAGCCCTTTTCCCAATGACCCTCCTTTTTACAATAGACACATTGATTCTTGCCTAAAGGAGCTCTTTGAACTCTTTGGGGGTTAATGACCCTTTTATCCATGGCTGATGATTGTTTTTCTCCCAGAGTAATAAGAACCCTGGCCATTTTCTTGTTCAACTCACATGGATCTTCTCTATTGTTAAAGACCTTTTGGGCCACTTCTACCAACTGAGATAGTGGCATTCCCTCAAAACCTTCTAATCTTTACAAACTTTTCCTAATATCTGGGGTTCACTGAGTAATGAACACAAGGTTTAAGGTGCATCGATTCTCAGGTGCCTCCGGAACTATAGGGGTATAAATCCAATATGCCTCTAGAAGGCGCTCCAAGAAAGCAGATGGAGACTCATCAGGCCTCTGGTTTACCTCTGTAACTTTAGACAAATTAGTAGGCTTCCGGGCTGCTGCTTTAAGGGTAGCCAGAAGAGTCTAGTGATGCTGATTGAAAGCCCCCTTACCTTGGTCATCATTTGCATCCCAGGAGGGACGAGTCAGAGGGAATATGAAGTTCAGTTGGTCCAGGTCAGTGCTAGGGCCTCCATCAGGTCCTAGGACCAGTCTGTGTCCCAGGGCACGGATACACTCACATTCTTCTGAAGTGAAAAGAGTCTGGAGGAGCTGTTGGCAATCATCCCATGTGGGCTGGTGGGTAAAGAAAACAGATTCTAGGAGAGAGATGAGTCCCTGGGGATTTGGGGAAAATGAGGGGTTCTGCTGTTTCCAGTTATATAAGTCACTAGTTGAGAAGGGGACATATACCATGAATGATTGGTGCCCTTCATCCCCAGGGGCAGTCTCCCACAAGGGAAGGAGTGGAGCGGGGGGTGAAGGAGCAGAGGAAGCAGAGTCTGGGCTGGGTTCCGAAAAGGGGCGTCGGCTTCAGGTGTGAGGAACTAAGGAGAGACGAGGAGTCGGGTTGGGGAGGAGAGGCGGGTCGGGGAGAAGAATGATAAGGAGGAGGTCGAGTTGGAAGGGGAGGTCGAGGAATCAGGTGGAGGAGGGAGGACAGGGGGAACCTTCTTGGGTGGGAGTGGCTTGGCTACAGCAATAAATTCATTTTTTGGCTCCGTGGAGCATCCTCACTTGTTTGAGTTGTATTTTTGGAGCCATGGAGGGGGCGTCTAAGATCAGATCAACCCAAACCTGGATGTAAGTTACTTGGTCAGGGTGCTCAGGAGTCTCAAAGACAACTTTTCGAACCTGCTGAGAAGTAGACAAGTTAAATGTGCCCTCTGGAGGCCATGAGACTCCGAATGAGGGCCATTCTAGCTCACAAAAGGTGCACAATTTCCTGGAAAAATAGGTTCTCCATATCCTTTTGCTTTTTGTCTGAAATCTTTAAAATGGTTAAGAACACATTGCACAGGCGACATAGAAGCAGAAGCAGACTGACCCAGATTGACAAAACTTATACTGATGCGCTCGCGAACAGAACAGAAAACAAGAGACAAGATGATCCGGTTGGAGGAGACCTCTGCCGGTCAAGATTAGACCTCAGTAATCAAGCCCTAGCCAACGTCTTGGTCTAGGGTTGGTCCCTGGAGAGCCTAATGTTGCATCCAGCCTCTCCAAGGACCCTCAAGGGGCGCCCCAACAAACAAGAAATAGTCTTACTGGTAAGGATCCCAGTGACATTTGAGGATCTCACATCCAGGGTAAATTTGGTTTCACTTTGAAACAAGGAATTCCTCGGAGGTGAAGAACATCTCTTGGTGTTCTCCCTGAGGAATTATTGTCTCAAAGAGATATTTGGGAGTCTAGAGACCCCAGAAGGGATCCTGGATGAGCCCCTAAATGCAGCGGGTTTGTGAACAAATAGAACTCCCAAACAGCCACTCCCAACTCCAAGTGCTACTTGGAATTTGAAGTAGCACTTTTATTGGCTGAGCTCAGTGGCCCTGGCACCAGTTCCTGTTTCAGAGTTGAGCTGAGACCCCAAACTTGATTTACAGAGGGTTTATAAAGGTAAAAACCGCAAACTGCAGGGGATTACAGACAGCCTGCTTAGCAAGTCATTGTTCACCTCAAAGGATTGTTAGGTGCCTTTTGAAATGGGTCAACTGTTTCTCAAGGAACATTTGCTCATTCTGATTTTGTTTGTTTTGACTACCTGTCCATATATGGTTGCCTTGGGCAGCAGAGGTGACTGTTAGGTTAAACATGGAGTCTGTAGAGTCAAAGCTACAGCTTCAGGCCATAACAGTGAGAGCAGGGTTAGAGAGCCAGTGTCCACGCTCGGGAAGAAGGACAATGGCAACATGGCTAGGCCAAGGAGACAGGAGTGGGGCAAGCAGTGGGGAGGATGAGGTCCTTTACTGATGCGGTCAGTGTCTTAGTCAGTTTGGGATGCAGCAGCAAATATCACAAGCCTGGTGGCATCAGTGAGAGACACTTATTTCCCGCAGTTGTGGAGGCTGGGTCTCCTCAGATCAGGGCACCACAAGATCTAGTTCTGCTTCCTGGATGTCTCCTCACATGTCCTTCCTTGTACAAGGACATGTGTGCCATCGCACCTCATGATCTCATCAATACCTAGCTGCCTCCCAGAGCCCCGCCCCCAAGCCCCACCCCACTGAAATGGATCTAGGGGAGCACAGATAATCAGTCCTTACCAGTGACCAGCAAGGGGCTGTAAGGTCCCCCTAAAATGGTAAGTATCAGTGGGAATCCAGAGATAAAAGGGGAGGTGGGGGTCTTTGCATGAGACGAGGTGGGGTGTAAGATTTGGGGGTACTCAGCCCAGAAGAAAAGTTGGGACTGTGAGGGGAAGGGACCCTGGGAGAGAAGACATGGAGAGGCAGGAGGAATTCTTGGGGATAGCTCACGTGAGGGGACAGGACACTGCCCTCCTACAGGCTGAGAGGGTCACTGAGCTGGGTCGGCATCCCTGGCATCCTGCAGATGCCAGACAGGGGTGATGTCCAGGTAAGCAAGTGAGAGAAAAGTGCTGTTGGTTCCTAAGGTATTCACAGCTGTGTGAGATGGAGAGACAGGTACCAGGGGCCAGCTCATCCCCAGGTCCCCCAGAGGCTTAAATCCTACCTCTGCTACCATTGAGGGTTGTGACCTTGGGCAAGTCACTGACTTGTGAGCCTCGGTTTCCACATGTGGGGATGGGGGTGGTGTCTAGGCCCTGGGCTGTTTCAAGGATTAGTGGGATGGCATGTGGAAAGCCTGGCAGCATGGGTGCATATTCTGCATGCTGAATGCTTCCTGCAGGGGACCCCAGGAGATCAGGCAGTGGGGATCTGAGCACAAATGTGGAACCCTACATCTCAGAATAACATGGTATGAACTCATTGAGAGTACTGTGGTCTCTCAGTCATTGCTGGTGGGAGCACAAAAGGGTATGATCATTTAGAAGGATGTGCTACTAGATATTTACCCAAAGCTGCTGAAAATGTATGTGCACCCAAAACTTGTACATTTGCAGCAGCTTTATTTATGGTTGCCAAAACATGGACACAACCAAGATATCCTCCATTAGGTTACAGGGGAAAACACATTGCCCTTAACCCCCTCAGAAGCCTCACCTTCCCTGTGAACACACCTACCCCAGCATTCCTGCCACTTGCTGATGCAGCTCTGGAAGTCCCCTTTGGTGAATGTCTTTGGTTATGTTAATGTGACTGTCTCAGTGCCCTGAATGAATTCAAAACTTTTACCTTTCATTGTCATTTTGGCTTTTGGGAAGAGCTAGAAATCGTATGGTACCAGATCTGGTAAGTAAGGTGGACGGGGACACACAGTAATGATTTTATTGGATAGAAATTGCCATAGATATTTGGAATTGGTTCAGAGCATCAAAGTAGCCATAAAAAGATATGAAAGAGCACTTCCAGAACTGCTTCAGCAAGTGGCAGGAACGCTGGGATGAGTGTGTGTGAAGTGGGGTGGGGCGCAATGCAATGTGTTGCTTAATGTAATGCTTTTTAAATTTTTCATTTAAGCATTCACTGTAGTTTTTTTTTTTTTATCACCCCGGGTGTTGGTAGAATATCTGACACAATAGTGACATCCCCGCTCACCTAACGTGACACTTCCTTCTGCTCCCAGCACACCAGGCAAGGATGATGCGAGTGCCCTGTTACAGGGAAGGAGGCAAACGAGAGAGAGCAGATAGCTGGCCCAGGCTGTGTAGCTGGTGAGCTGGGCTGGCTTGGTCTTCAGTTCTTGATGAGACCTGGAGCCATTAACCCCTGGCAGTCATTGACGAAAATGAGTTACTGAAGCTTTATAGGAGTGACCTGGAGCAACTGACCACTTCTTTGACCCTCGCTTAACTCCTCTTTAAAATGAGATCAATGCCTACTTTGTGGAATTAAATGGTGAAACGGACATGGATGTTGTAGATCTATACTGGCCAACACCAGTGGAAGGTGGAGCTTAAATATGAACCACACTTGATGACTTAAAATTTCCTAGGAGCCACACTTAACAATGCAAAAAGAAGTAGATGGAATTGATTTTAATAATAATAAAGCTTGTGTTCTACTTAACTCCATACATAGAAATGTTATCATTTAAATATGTGCTCAATATAAATTATATTCATGAGCGGCTTTAACCTCTTATACCCATGTTTGATATCTGGGGTGTGTGAACCCTCACAGCACAGCTCAGTTTGGACCATTTTGCTCCTCAGTGGCCACCAGTGGTGGCCACAGTGGACAGGACAGCATACATAGATATGGATAGTTTCTCCTCCTCCTCCCTCCACAAGTGGGGATAATAGAGCCTCACTAATTACTGGCCCAGCACACACTGCGTCTGCATGCATTAGTATTATTAGATCAAGAGCTTTACTTCATGCACTATGATGTATATTCGTAAATTCTAACTCAGGAATTCACAAACCTGCACAGAACCCGGTCAATGCAGGAATCAGTCTTTTGTTCCTGAAGCAGTTTTTGCTCCCCTCCTTGGGTGTGGTTGCCAAGCCCACTCCTTAGGTGTGTGAATCTCTATCCCAGCCACTGAACGCCTCCTGGGGGGAAAGATGTGAACCAGCAGCTTCTCTCCCCTCCACTCATCCTGCTCACAGAGGGCCTGGCTCTCAGCTGGCCCTAGCCAGTCTTCAATAGATACTTTTTAATAGGGTCCATCAACCAACTGGCTGCTTTTAGACAGGAAGTGTATGATAAAGAACATGCTCTGAAGTTCGATTATGTAAAAATGTGTTGAAAGGCAGCAGGGACATCAAAGGTAACCAGCGAATTGAAGTCTTTTTTCTCACAGACACAGATGTGGTGGAGGTGAATTCCAAGTTCCTACAGATGGGTGTGTTTAGATGGTGAGGTAGGAACAGGAGTGTGTGGAAATCCGGCACCGGCTCCCTTCAGGGCCTCTTCGAGGAGGACACTGGCTCCTGACCTGCCTAGTGGTGACCATGTGACAGGCCAGCCACATCAGCTGTCTCAACCCAGGCATGCTTGGACCTCTGGGCAAGCAACAATCTCATGCTAGGGGAATCCCAGGTCCCCAACACCCACCTTTTGCAGCCATCTGCTCACCTGTGCAGTCTTTAAGAGGGGCCAGTGCTGACCAGTCATGGTGACACATCCCCATAAGCCCAGGTTTTTAAGAGGCTGAGACAGGAGGGTTGCAAACTCCAAGCTAGCCTGAGCAACTTAGTGAAATCCTGTCTCAAATGAAAAAAAAAAAAAAAAAAACAACCTCTGGTGGTGTAGCTCAGTGCTTCCTGGGCTCAATCCCCAGTACTGCAAA
>PVLD010000452.1:0-150648 GCA_004027595.1 Dinomys branickii | reverse complement strand
TCTCAGCAGGGGGTGGAAGAACAGGAGGCAGGGGACAGGGAGACATCCCCAGGGCTGGGGCTCAGTACCAGATGCTTGGGAGGTGGCAGAGTGGAGGTAACGAATAACAACAGTGATCACGGGTGGCTGCCACTCACTGGACCTCACTGTGTGCTCTGCACCCTAGGAAGATGGGGTCGCTGGGCCCCTCCTGCAGATGCTCCTGTAGCCCCACCTCCCTGACGTGGGGATAGAGCAGGGTGTGGGTAACTGGTCCCTGGTCACCCGGCTGGGCAGGACGGGGGTTGGGGGGCAGCAGGGAGCAAGAGTTAACTGCCCACATGGCGAAGTGAGGAAAGGAGGAAGCCCTTGGACAGAGACAGAGACAGAGACTCAGACACACACACACATGCACACGCACACACACACACACACACACAAACTCTTCATAGGTATGTTGTCTGCAGCAAGGCAAAAAGAAGATATCAATATTTCATTTAAAATAATGAGGGTGGGTGGAGAATCCCTGAAACGGTCTGTGGAGCCCAGGGCAGTTGTGCTTTCCCCTGTGACTCCCCTACGGCAGACCGCCAGACGTCTCCGTGGAGGGCCGTCCTCACCGTGTGTGAGGAAAGATGGTGAGGACTGTCCCTTGCGTCGTGATCTCTCCTCCCTGTTCTTCTAGAAAGGTTTTACTTTCCCTTCTGCAAATGCTCTGCCTCCAGAGTCTGTGGGAACCCACTGGCCTACAGGGAAAGGACAGTGTGCCTCAGGGTTGGAGAGACACTCACCTCCTGGGACACTCAGAGTGCAGTGGCTGGATCCACCACAGCCAGTGTCCACAGGAGGAGGGACCCTTTGTGGAGAGAGACCAGCTTTCATCCCTCTGAGGGGAAGCCAGGGGATCCTTCTGCCACCTGTCACCCCTATGCTCAAGAGGCCTTCTAGGATAGAAAACATCTCTTTGGGGAGCAATCCCCACCCACAGGCACTGCCCCTGTCCTAGGTGCCCAGCCTAGGATTCCTCCTCCCTGAGTGTCACTCAGACGGTAGCCCAGAGCGCACTCTGAAAACAGCAGCAGGATGGTTGGGTGGGACCTCAGGGAGCTGGCAAAGGGGACCCAGGGACTCTTAGGGAGTCCCAGCCCCACCACCCTTCTGTCCGACCCTGCACTTCTCAGCGCCAGTCCCAGTGATTGAGATGGTTCCTGTCTCTGGGTCTTGTTCAGTACATCAGAGGCTGAGGCTAAGCCTTTGGTCTGTAGTCTGAGCAAATTGGAGCTGAAATCGCCTCTGCAGGGCCCCACCACTGACACCCAGGCCCTGAGCAGGTGGGGGAAGGACTCAGCTATGCTGGGGAGATCCTGCCCTGCATCCCCAGGAGTCAGACAGAATTAACCACTGATAACAAGTAGAAAAGTGGAAGCAGTTGCTTCATTGGCGAACTGAAAAGCCCATGTCTTAGGAATAACACACAGCACTTGCAGGGGCCCAGGGTGAGAAAGGCCATAGCACCCAGCTTTTGCCCTACGCCCCCTCCTGCCTGCTCAGTCCACAGCTGACCACAGGATTGGTTGGCTGCTGTTGGGCAGACACATCTGGATTGGCACTTGGGTGGCTATCCCTCCTAGTGATGGCCAAGGTCACTCCGTGGACAGCAGCCTTGGGCATGACCTTGGCCGTGCACCTTTCTTTCCCAGTGTGTGGTGGCCTCTGCCTCCCTGCTGTGTCTTCTTGTGTCACATTCACAGGAGTGAGAGAGGGGTCTGTAAGAGAGGAATCTGTGGGGGACACAGAAAATCTGGGGTCCCTCTGTGACTTCGAGGTCCTAGCCTAACTTCTTCCTACTTTCTCTAGGCTGTATTTTCTGCTTAGAAGGGGCAGACAGCAAGAAGCCACTATGAATTATGCTGGCCTCAGAAGAAAGGAATAACTATCAGTTTATGTTTGTGACAGGACTGGAAACCATTACATAAACAAGGCAGAGCCTCTGCCCAAGGGTTTGTGCTGAGAGCAGACCATCTGGATCGGCACTTGGGTCACCTGATGGAGTCTCATGGAAGCTGGCGATACCCGGAAGCTCTCAGCAGCCCAGTGCTCAAGTTCTGCCTGGGTCCCATGGCCAGCAGTGTAGAAATGTTACATTTTACCTTCCACATGGTAGGAAGAGAGAAGTCAGGGTCTTTTGGGCTCTTTATAACTCCCTCATGTGACACATAGAGTACCTTAAAAAAAACAAAAAAAACCAAAGTCTCATTATGTAGTCCAGGCTGGCCTTGAACTCACAGAGATCCTCCTGCCTCAGCCTCCTGAGTGTATGGCACGTTCCTGGTTTATAGTGCCTTTTTCTACTGTCTCCTTCTTTGCACTGTCTCTTTGGACACAGAGCCTCTGGTCTGAGAAATGGAAGAAGCCCAAGGCACAGAGATGTAACAACTGCATTTGTCCAGTAGGCCCTGCAAGTTTCTAGGAAGTTAGCTAGTGCACTGGCTCCATGGGACAGCTTGTGCCATTGTCATAAGATGCTCACCTAATTTGCAATATGCTGTGTGGCAGGCTCTGCTCCCGGCCCTCACATGGGTCATCTCTCAAGAGGCAGCTCCAGCACAAAGGTGGCCTCAGAGACCAGGATGCCAATCAAAGGCACAGCAGGGACTTCAAGGATCAAGGGGCAGGGGATGTCCCTGGGGGGCAGGGATGCTCCTTTATTGGCAGTACCTGAGGGGCTCCTTCCTGTCAGAGCCAGGGCTGCCTGGTACGTGCACAGCCCCTCATGGGCAGCGAGCTATGGGCCACGTTTTCATGTTTGCTCCTCACAGGCACCCTCTGAGGCACAAGGGGCACTGTCACTGTGACAGCAAAGTGACAAGCCACTTAGCACAGGGCCAGGCACTGGGAGTCCATTCTCGCTGGCCCGGTGAGTCCAGGATAACCAGGCAGTGTCTGCAGGGGCCTGCGAATGACAGCTCAGGCACATCTCTGTGTGTGGTGTCCACACTGGTGCCAGCTTTCAGAGTTTAAATCAATGCACTCGGCCAACCCCTGACTTCACCAAGAGTGCAAGCCCAACTCCTCCTGAGACTTTTACTTGAGGTCCCCTCTTCCTGTCCTCCCCGTGTCAGTCCCCATATGCCAAGGTGTCAGGGTAGGTGGAGCCCTTCCTAGCCAGTGATGAGGACTGTGACTTGGGTGCAGAGGACTGAGGCCCAAGGCCCGTGTCTGTATCTGCAGGGATGGGTCTGGCCCCTCCTGGACTGTATGTCCTGCCCCACCAGTGAGGAAGAGGCCATTTCCCCCATTTGCCAGTGATTTCTCAGTGGCTACTCCTCACCATTTATACCCTCCACCTCTGTCATGCTTGAACCCAGCTGGGAAGTGAGTGCCATGACTTCAGATCAGATTTCCCTTTTCTGGGTTCAAGCTTATACAGAAGCAAAACATCCTCAGAGGTCAAAGCTGTGAGCCTCACAGGCACCCAATCAATGCTCCCTCTCCTAGTGGGAGGCTGGAACCAATTAACTGTGTTAGCCTGCCTCCGAGGGCTGTACCTGCTGGCTTGAGGGGGCCTGTTGGGTTCAGGGCCCTGCAGCCTTGCTGGCCACACAGCTGCTTACCCCACTTCCAGGCAGGAAGGCCAGGACCAGGCCTGGGCATAGCAGGAGCATTGCCTGCGTGTCCCAGCAGCCTGCTCCTGAGCCTTCCTCCTTTGCCTGGTGCCAGGAGCCCTGACCCTATCCTACACAAGAAGGCCCAGCTCCCCAGCTCCCTTTACCCACTGCTTTGCAGAGCTGGGGTGGAGGTTCCCAGCCCCAAAGAGGGTAGGGAACAGCATTCAGAACAGGAGGATTTGGCCCCTGCCTCTTTCCCAGTAGAGGAGTGTGCATGTGTGAGTGTGGGACTATATTTGTCACTTTCCTGTGGCTAGGACAAAACACCTGAGACCCACAGCTTAAAGGAGGAGATATTCATTTGGCTCACGGTTGCAGTGGGTTTGGTCCATGGCTGATGGACTCCAGTGCATAAACAGCATGACAGGCGGTGGAGCAAAGCTGCTCACCACTTGAAGAAACAGAGAAGGAAAGAGCTTGGGGCAAGAACACACCTTTTCCAGGTAACAGCCCAGTGACCTGCCTCTTCTGACCAGGTCCCACTTCCAAACACACGAGACTTCTGTGGTAGAGCTAAGCCGTAACAGGAACCAGTGTCCATCCAGTGTCTCCTGATTCATCTTCAGTAAAGGTTCTTCGAACCAAGCCAAAGAGGAGGGGGAGGAAACATTTCTGCCAGGCAATTCGCATCAATTCTGGCCCTAGCCCAGGCCCTCTGACACCAAAAATAAAGGGTCCCCAAAGTGGAGAAGACCAGGTGCTTCCTTCCAGGAGACACGCTGAAGTCTGCATGATATATGACAGACTCAGTCCTTCCTAGAGGTCCAAGAATGTGACCAGGAAGGAGAGGGGAAGAATTGGATTTTTACTGGGATAGGAGAGAGGCAAGGGGGCCTGAGGACTGGGGCTGAACTGTGAGGATGAAGATGCGTTGAGAGCATGGCTATGGACAAGGATGGCTGGGCAGAGGTCAGCGCCAGACAAGCATGGTGGCAGGAGGGACAGAGGCCTCCGAGAAGCTGGATGTGGTCTTCCAGGACCATGGCGTGGGGAGAGGGAGCTGTGGGAGGCAGCAAAGCAAGCTATGACGTAGATCACAGAGGGAGATTTTGCAAGGAAGCAGAGGCCAGGGCAAGAAGTTTGCATTCTCTTTCTCGGCCGAGGGGTGCGATTGATGGTGTGGGACAGGAAAGCAACAGACCACGTTTCAGGAAGAAGAGGTGATAGAGATGGGATGGCGGCTGGGAGGGGATAGATAGCCCTGTGTGCCCCATCGTCTGTCTTCTCATCCTTTCTAAGTTACCTGTTGTCTATGTCCACCCAGCCCTCCACCCCATCTCTATCACCGGTTCTTCCTGAAACGCGGTCCATTGTTCTCCCACCCCACACCATCACCAGCTCTGTATCCACCAACCCTCCATCCCATCTCTATCACCTTTGGCTACTGCTACTATGTGAATCTGGAATGTCCTCCAAGCGCCATGAGTTAAAGGCTGGTTTCTCAGTTTGGCATTTTCGGAAGGTGGCAGAGCCCGGTGGGAGGCGTCACCAGAGACTGCAGGATGCCAGTCTCTGCTCTTTCCCTCTCTTGCACCTGGCCACAAGATGAATGGGCCTCCACTACCACACTCTCCTGCCATAATGTTCTGCGCCAGGGAGGCCAGAAGCGATGGGGGTCCGACTTCCACACAGGGAGACAAAATCAAACTTCCTTTCTAAAAGTTGATCATGCCAGTATTTGTCATAATAACAAAAGGGCAACTAACACGGGGCAGTGTCAGTGTGTGTGTGTGTGTGTGAGCGTATGTGTGTATGATGATTTTGATGAGAATGATGCCGCTAGACAACTACCCTCCATGTGTTTCTCCCACCTGTACTTTCAAATGCAATGTGTCTTGGCCTGGGGCAATGGGAGCATCTGGTGTCACCCATGGTTTCCTCCCAGACATCAAACCCCACTGGTTCTCTGCTCCACCCCTGTGTGCTTTGTCCCCTCTGCTATGGTTTGGGTCTGGAATACCCCCGAAGGCCCTTGGTCCCTAGCGTGGCTCTACTGGAAGGTGCTGGACACTTTAATTAGTGGGGCTTGGGGGTCAAGCCCCACTGGGGACGTCCCTTTGAAGGGAACAGGGGGCTCTGCTCACTTCCTCTTTGTCTGAGTCACTTTCCTGATTGCTAAGGTAAAATGCCTGGCATGTGCATTTTAAAGCAGAGCTTACAGTGTGGTGCTGGTGGTGGTGGTGGTGGTGGGATGCAGCCAGTGAGGGGAGGAGACAGATGGACCTTGCCAGGCCACACCCCCAGGGACCCCCCACTCTAACCAGGCTCCACCTGCCAGCATCACATTCAGCTATAAACTAATCAGGGGATGAACCCAGTGGTGAGTGTCATGTACCCATGTTCCCATCACCTCCCGGAAGCCTCACCTATGAGTGCACTGGGCTTTGGGGGACATCTAGATATAAATCTTCACACTCCTGACCACAAAGTGAGCAATTTCACTCTGGCCGGCATTTGTGAGACAATAAGACCACAAACAACTATGTCAAATAATCTTGTACTGGACCCTCCAAAACTGTGAGACAAAGTAAACCTTTTCTCTTTATAAGGTGATTATCTCCGGTATTTTTTATGGTAACGGGAAGCTAATACACCTTCCCTCTGGGCTCAGAAAGTTACACCAAGAAATACAAGTCTGGGCTGTAGTGTGGAGGCATCTGTTCTCAGGCCTCCCTTGCCCAAGTTCCCGAGTTCGTGCATGAAGGATTGCGATGGAGCCTATCAAACACCTCTGTAGGGAGCAGATGCAAAACCTGACTCTCAGGTCTCATCAGGAGAGACAGGCATGGCCAGGCTCCTCGAGGTCGTCATGGAAACTATTGCACATTCTAGCTAGAGACAGGGGAGGAGCTGTGAGCAGGGGCTGAGCCACCTGGAGGGGCAGGCAGTCCCTGAGTAGGCAGGGGCTGAGGTCGGACGGGGGAGGGCCTGCTGGCAGCAGTGGGGCCCTCTGACTGCTCTTCCTTTGGGAGGCTGGCCAACTTTAGCTATCAAGTGTCCACGGGGCTGAAGACCTGTGGGGAGACGGTCCAGCTCGTGCCACACTGCATGCCTGGAGACAGGTGTAGCAAAGGAGTCTGGAACTGAGGACAGAGACTGGCTCTCAAGGCCCCTCTCAACCTGCACTCAGTGGACCCCTCCTTATCTCTGAGCATGATTTCTACCCCAGCAGCACTGTTACCTGACAGCTGGGCACCAGCATAGAACAGATTAGCGCCCCCCCTGGGCGAGCACCCACCCACCAGTGCCTCTGCCAGACTTGCTGCTTCTTCTGAGAACCCCCACTCATCCCTGAGACCCAGGGCAGATGCCCCCTTCCTGCCTGTGTCCTAGCCCTCCATCCCGAAGCCGCCCTGGAGCACGTGTCACCCAGTTCGGGCTTGGTGTGTGTGTGGATGTCTGATGCCCACAGCACCCAGAGAGCTGGGTGTGTGTGCCTCAGGGGTCCCCGCACGCCAGCACCCATGTTTGAGCTGCTCTGGCTCCAAGGATGCGCACAGCGAATGAAGAATCAGGTGATGGCATCACACGAGTCACGTAGCCCTGACCTGTGCTCCAGCCCCCGGAGGTCTGATCCCCGACTCTTGGGCCGGGCCGGGGGCTGCTGCTGTGCTTCCTTAGAAGGCCCCAAGAGCTTTACGGTGAGCACAGTTCAGTCACCTGTAGATCTGCTATTGTTGAGCATGTTGGCAAGGCCTGGCTACTGTTCTGGCAAACCAGGGTCTGGGGTTGTCCCTTCAGGACAGATGCACACTTCTATCCATCCAGCCACCCATCTATCTGTCCATCCGTCCGTCCACCCATCCGCCCATCTGTCCATTATCTATCCGTCTGTTTATCCATCCGTCCACCTGTCATCTGTCCCCTCTCTTGGTCCCCTGAATGTCCCTCTCATCTACCTTCTTAGCCTAAGTTATCTGCTATGTGTGTGCACCCAGCCCTCCATCCCATCTCTTTCACCTCTCACTCCATCCAACCCGGGGCTGCCCACACGTGTACAAATCTCTACCGCGCATGCAGCCTGCACGTCTGTCTAAAGCCCAGGGGACTTGCTCAGGTGTAAACCAGGAAGCATCTGTGAGGACTTGGAAGCCAGGGAGGAGCTGGGGAAGGGGAGAAGGGGAGGGACCTGGAGGACCGGGCAAGGGGAGAGAGGGATGAGATCATGGGAGGCTAAGGCGCATCAACGGCTTCGGCTGCGCTGCGAGCGAGCGGGGGTGTCGGGAGAGTGCAGAGCAGCCTGGGGTCCTGGGGACGCCCACTGGCTGCTCAGCTGCGGCTGCCAGCGCCGAGGCGCGGGGGCGCGGGCTCCTGGGGGTGATGTCATTCCTGGCGGAGACTGGGACAGCGGAGGGGGTGAGCGGGGAGCCCCCGCCGAGCTCCTCGCCCGTCCACAGCGAGCCCGCTGGCGGCGCTGTCGGGACGCGGCCGAAGCAGGGTGGCAAGGCGCGGAGGGGGGGCGGAGGGAAGAGTCTGGCGCGCCCTGCATCCCTGCGCCTGCTTGGCGAGGTCGCGGCCGGTGCACACGTCCCCCGCAGCGGCGCAGACTGCTCGGAGCTCGGACCACCGCTGGAGGGGCCGGGGCGCTCCCGGCCGCGACACGCTGGGGGCAGAGGAAAGCGCTTCGCGGGACCCGCGTCAGTGGAGCCTCGCCCCCGGGCCGTGGGACCGGGGAAGGCGGGCAGCCTTCCTGTGGGAATGACAGGAGCGAGGTGCGGACGTGAGGGTACTTCTGCCCGCCTCGGCCCCCTGCCCCCGGGCCAGAAGAGGGAGGGCGCCGAGCAGGGTCTGAATCGCCACACCACCACCCACCAGCGTCGTCTCCCGCACAGCGCTGCCGGCCGCGCTCCTCTGGAGCCTTCCACTCGGGAGGGGCTGTGCTGGCCACCCCCACACTCATTTCTCACTCACTCACCCCTGTATTGCCCATCCGCACCCCACGCCAGCTTGTTCTGGGCTCAGGCAGCCTTTCCCGTGGTGGCAGCCTCAGAAGCCCTATGATCTGCATAAGGCCTGAGCTTCCTGGAACCACCTGACAGGTGCCCTGAGCCAGGTGCTCTCCCCAGCGTGTTGGGGCTCCGGGAAGGGGGGTGGCAAAGAAACCTGGAGTCCAGGCATAGGAAGTGTCCCTGTTGCCTAAATATTCCCCACACCCCAAACCTTTCAGAAACAAAGTGCAAGCATCTAGACAAAGGAAAAGCAATCTGTCTTCCCCAGTAGCTTGGCCTCCTGGATGTGTTCAGAAGAATAACATGGACGGGACTAAAAAGCAGCGCTGAGGAGTCCAAGCTGGAGCCGGGGCCAGATTGCTTCATACAGTGGTGCCCAGCCCTGCCCTGCCCAGAGTGAACGCAGCCGGATCAGCGGAGCCCACGGAGCTTTCTCAGGCACCTGGGCGCCGGCCCCAGTGGTGTCCCCTCCTCCAGGATAGCTGCAGGGCTGACTTCTCTCCTGTGTTCCCTGTCTGTTCTAGAAGTTCCTGGGAACAGCACCGCACAGTCCGTGCTCTCTGCCATCTGGCTTCGCTGGCTTTGAGTTCTGATGTGTGGATAGTCCGCGTCTGCCGCAGATGGTGCTGAGCTCACCTCCAGGATGAGACGCTTTTCCCTTCTCAGGGAGAACGGAGGTGTGGTGGGGGTTTGTGCGATCCATCTCCACGCGTCCTTTCCTCATGGTGCTGGAGGCTGAGCCTGGGACCAGGCTGCTGCGCACTGGCCTGTGCCGATTGGTGCACAATCCCAGGACCTAACTTCTCTTGGCAGTTTGCCTGTCCTTTCTCCCAGTGGAGGCTGAGCTGAGGCTGCACTTGGGAGGGAACATTATGCTGAAGTGACCTGGAGCCCTCCTCAGGGCCTCCAAGTGTGGGCAGAGACAGGGAGGGCCCTGGCCCGCACCCCGGTTCCCAGGGGGCCTGTGTTCTGAGCGTCCTCGGGGAGCCCACAGGGGCCTCTAGCATTCCCCAGAAAGAACATTTTTTGGACCTAGGCAAGTTAATGGCGCCCCTTTAAACGGTTTCCTTTTGTGGTTAGCTCCCTGCCTGCTTTTGCAAATGTGGTCTTTTTAAGAACGAGATCAATTTTCCCAGAAGGGGTGCAAAGGGCCACCACACTCCTCCGGAGTCTTTTTCTCCTCGTGCATAATAAAGACTGAGATTAGGCAGATAGGACAAATGCTTAGGGGCTCTGGAAATATGGATTATGCAAATGAGCTATTTAAGGACCTTTAAAAATGCTGACCGGGTCCAGAGTATTTACTGGCTATTAGAAAGTGCAGATTGTCTAATGGGCATTTGGGGACCTTTAAACACTCTGATTATGATGGATTTAGGAGGTTGCTGAGTCCCTTTTCGCCCCTTAGCCTGTCTGCCATGGGAGAAAGGCATGTTGGACAGAGTTGTTTTGCACAGGGCCTGGGATGCTTTGGGGCCGCCCTGAGGCTGGGATGCTGGGGGAGGACAGCAGGTGCTGGAGAAGTGGTAGCTTCCCAGAGTGGTTTTGTGCAGACAGGCTGGAAAACGAGGCCCTGGGTAGGAGGCATTTGCAGGTCCCTTGGTAGCCCCAGGACTTTGTGTAGCAAATCCCTGCTGTGGAAGGACACCCTCTACAGTTGGTTTTGATTTTTGTTTAGCTCGTTTTACAAAGCAGGGGTAGAGAGCTGATGTACATACATATGAGAGCTCTGGCTTCCATACCAATTCAGGAGGGCTCTTCCCTTCCAGCGGTTCTAGGGGTGCTGGGTTAAGGGGTGGGCGTTTTCGTTCTCACCAGCCGTGGATCCAGGGCAGGCCTCTGCACTGCCTTAGAGATAAGCTTTTGTCTCAACGAGTTTGGGTGACAAATTGCTGTTATGAAAAAAGTCTGTCCTGGGCCCTCTGAAACCTTCATCTGCCAGCATGACCCAGCAGAGCCTTAGTGACAGCTGGGGAAACTGAGTCCAAATCTCCAGTACAAACAGCCCTACTTCCGGAATCACCTCCAGTGCCTTCAGAGTCTAAGAGGCTGGCTCTCCTGTGGTGGTTATACCCAGTCTCCCCACCTTCTGGCAGACACCCAGGCAAGTCCTGTATCTTCTGCAGCCTTAATGCCCTCGTCTGTTCATGCAGGTACTGATGCTACCCACCTCTCTAGATCACCAGCAGGATTAAATGCCTGGTGTGTGCCAAGCACTTCCTGTTTTCTTGGAAACCCATGTTCCCATTTCATCTGGGGGCCCAACCTGTCCTGTGGCCTTGGGAAATTCACTTCCCCTCTCTGGGCTTCATTTCATCTCCAAACTGAGGGGTTAGGGTTAGGGTGGACTCCAGATGAATCCAGCTCTCGTGCTGTGCTCTGCCAAGGTGCTGCCCCTCCACCAGACACTACTGTTTCCTTGGGGGTGGGGACGTTGTCGGAGACATCAGCAGGGCCTCCTCAAAAGCTGTCCTGGCGTAAAGAGAGTTATTAGAGCAGAGTTGCTCTTTTGCAACCATCGATTAGAAATGGCTGACATGAGCTAAAACACGTTAGTTTGTGATAAGGAGCTGTTACTGGTTGTAGGGGTGAGTTACTGGGGATCTGAAATTAATCCAGAGCAAAAATTAATGTAGGACCGCTGCAGAAAAGGGGGAGATAGGTAGTGGAAGGGCAGAGGACAGGGGCATGTAGGTCTGAAGGAGGCAGGGCACTGCCCTCACTCCCCACTGCCTGGTGTAAAGTGGTGGGGGCACCTTTCCTGTTCTCTGCCTCTTGCCCTGGCAAAGCTGAGGAAGACCATGGGTGTGGCTTGGGGCTGCCGTCGATGACGACGGTGATGATGACAGTGATCATAGCAGCGATGCCAGCCGCACGCTAATGCAGGCGCCAAGGGCTCCTGGACTCCTGCAACGTGCAGGTGGCGTTGAGGACACTGCATTTGTAAACTCACTTAGTGTTCCTTCTGGGAAGGCTGCTACGATCACTCCGTTTCACAAGCGCGATGGCTGGCCACCAGGAAGGTAGGGTAACTTCTGGGCGAAGTTACCTGTGTAGCAGTTCCCTAGCAGCGGTCCCTGGCCTGGCCCTCATGAAGTCAGAGCAGGGCAGTGGGCACAGTGGTACCCTACAGCACCAGGCCAGGTCAGGTAAGTGTGGCTCCTACAGCACTAGCCCTGCCCTCCGCTGCCACGGGCCTCCAAGGGGCTTCAAGGTCCTGTCTTTATATCTCAGCTTCTCTTTGCCAGGGTCCCATCCAGGCCTGGGAGTGACCGAGGGCTCCCGTCACGGGCGTGGCTGACAGCCCCCTTCCTCGGCGTCTTGTCCTGCCCATGTGTCTGGCACATGCACACTGTCTTTCTGTACTTGTCTCTCAGCCACCATAGCTCTTAGGTCACCCCCAGGACGTCGTACGGTGGGCCCAGGGGCAGGTCTCAGCTCTTAGCCTGTCATTGTCTTGGTTCCAGTCACACCGGCCTCCTCTAATGTTTTCATGCTTTGCCCTGGTTGCCTTCTGTGCCTGGAATGTTCTTCCCCAGGCACCCTCTAGGGCTCTGCCCTCTCTCCTTTACATTTTATGGTGGGGCTGGGGATATAGCTCAGTGGAATAAGCGCCTGCCTAGCAAGCGCAGGGTCCTGAGTTCGATCCCCAGTACTGCCTCTGTGAGGCCCTGTCTGTGCAACACGGCAGCCCTCTGTCTGCAGGGCTCCCTGCCCTGCTCCGTTTTTTTCCTGTGACACCGGTCACCATCTCTTTCTTATTTCCTTGTTTGACTGCAAGTTCTCAGAGGCCAGAGCTTTTGTCCCTTTTGTGCTCTGCTGCATCCTTAGCATCAAAACAACCCTGTCCCTTTGATGATCTGCAAATATTTTGAACAAATGAATGAAGAATAAAAGAATGAATGAAAACTTTCAGCACCCCCAGCCAGGTGCCCACTTCTTTTCCAGCCACCTCTGATGAACCTGTGCCCTTCCAGGGATGCCCATCTGCTCCATGGCTGTAGGCAGGACTGCCACCTGCCTCTCATGGCCCAGCCTGGCCACCCACCTGGGAGGTCTCACTGGTGTCCTGAGACTCCACCGCTCTCACCCTCAGCAGTGCAGTGTCTCCTGCTTGCTCTGTCACAATGCTGAAACCATTGTGCTGTTGAAACAGCTTGGTGAGAACCAGTCTTTCTCAGTAGGAGGGGCTTCCTTGGAGTGTGGGGCGGAGTTCAAACCCCAACTCTGCTGGTGACAGCTGTGGACCTGGCCCAAGTTACCTAATTGGTTCAGGTCTTCGTTTTTGCATATGCTAAGCAGGAATAACAGTTGTGACTAAATGGGGTCACTGTGAGTTGTGGAGGCCACATATACAGTGCACTTAGCAAAGCCCCGGGAGTGACACAGACTGCTGGGCAGATCACTCCAGCCAGACTTCAGCCTTACTTGTACCGCTGCTGGGGGTGGGGCAGCGGGCCTCTGTATTTTGCCCTCCTGAAACTCTGGTGTAATGTTAATGTCATGAAAGGAAAAAATGGGGGGTACTTTTTAAAACTAATGGGCAATAAAAGGACCTGAGAATGTAATAGGATGCATCACTTGATATTGCAAAAAAATTAAAATAAAAGTCATAAAGCTTCCAGTTTGGGGAGGGTTGGAAAAATTTGAATATAGACTGGGGTTATTACTTGTTATTATTTCATAAAAAACAGTTTTTGATTTGGATTTAGGAAGAATGTTTAGAAAATTTCGATCATGTGCTAGACACTGCGTTAGGGGAGCATTTTCTGTACCTTGCATCATTGAGTAGTCACACTGCTCTCATGGCTAGAGCTGACTGTCTCATTTCCTAAATGAGGACCTGAGGCTGAGAGAAGGGGGAGGAATTCTCCAAGGCATGCCACTTCGAGGTACCTGGGACCTATTTTATTATTATTATTATATTGATAATAAGGGTTTTATTTTAGAAGTTTTAGGCTTGCAGAATAACTGTTAAGTGTTGCAGAATTCCCACATACTCTATGCCAACTTGCCCTTAGTGTGGGGCATTTGTTGCAATTAATGAATCGATGTGGATTAATGCATTACTGTTGTTAGATAAAGCCCACGATTTACTCAGGTTTCCTTAGATGTCCAGGGTGTCGTTCAGATTGTCACATTGCATTCGGTCAGCCTGTCTCTCTAGGCCTCTCTGAAGTTCTTCACGATTTTCTTATTTCTGGTGCCCTTGACTTTCTTTGTGTACTGGTGATTGAACCCAGGGTATTCTCACTAAGCTACTTCTCTGGCCCTTTTAAAATTTTTATTTTGAGATAGGGTCTCTGGGTTGCCCAGGCTAGTGTTGAACTTATAGTCCTCCTGCCCCAGCTTCCCAGGGTTCTAGAATTATAGGTGTGCACTACCATGTCTGGCAACCTTGATGATTTTGAGGAGTGCTTATTAAGGAATTTTTTAGGAAGTCTGGGACCAGTTTTGAAGCCAAATTTGTCCTATTCCACATCTCATGTTGTTTCCACAAACCCTGTCTCTTCTCTCAGTTGGGACACACACACACACACACACACACACACACACACACACACAATTTACTGAGAGTAACTTACCAAAGGCCCAGAAACTCCAGAAGAAGGCCAGCCCACACCTACTAGCTTTCTAGGAGCAGCGTAACTTGGGCCTGGCTCTTATGTGTGCTCACAACCACCACCCCACCCCCGCAGCTACAGGAAGAATGGATCCTTCAGATCTTGACTCTTCCTGAGCTTGAAGGCCCTGGTGCATGTGAACAGGTTCCCTCCACTTTGCGTGAGTGGGGCTGGAGCCAACCGGGCAGAGTGGGGGACATGCCAAGCCTAAGGAGAAGGCAAGCTCGCCTGCCTGGGTTCCCAGGGCCAGCCTTCTGCCTTTACACTACACCAGGGAGCCCAGTGGCTGAAGAGGCGCTGTGTGTGGGGTGATACTGTGGAGGTTCAGGCCACTGAGATGGAGCTTGATCCTGCAGAGGGAGCTATGGAAGGTGTTTGAGCAGCACAGGCCATGGTGAGAGTCAAAGGGAAGACTGGCTGGTTGTATCTGGTGGCCTCTCCGCAGGAGTTTCACAGTGACAAGCTGGCAGCACCAGGTTGTCTTCTTGCCCTGTCTGTGAGTGACCCCCAAATGCTGCGGCCAGAAAAGGCCAGATGCTGCTTCCCGTCTTCTCTCCCAGGAGGGCCGGGAAGAGGGTGGGTTTCGTAGTCTGAAAGACTCTTGGCTGCCAGGCCAGGAAAGTCTGGCTGGTCAGTGAAGGGGTTGGGCACCAGGTGAAGGCTTGATGGATAGGCTGTCTGGAGCACATGCCCAGAGAGGGTGCATGGCATCTTGTCTGGGAATTTCCTTTCCAGCTTGAGCATCTTCCATTCTAATGCTTTACATACAGTTAAAAACGGCCTTTTCTAAAACAAAAAACCCTCAAACTTTCCCACCGGAAGGAGATGCAGTGGCAGAGAGAACTCTGAGATAGAATCATTGTGTGCAAAAACATGTGCTCTGTGTATACTGAAGCGCAGTTGTGTGCTCAGCTGCTGGACACCATTACAGACTTGCAGACCGCTGGGCTGCAGTGACCCGGTTTCATCGGTAGAAGGCGTCAGCGAGATTGGCCTTTGGCATGTTCTATGGTCTTCGCATAGATTTTCTAAGAATTATTGAAGGGGCCGAACAGTCGGGTCCGAGCAGTCAGGCACCTTTCTTGCTTGTATGTGTGCTACTCCTTTACTGGTTCACGGGAAGCAGGCGCATTCTCCTGGTTGGTGTTCGTTTTGAGGTTCCCGGAGGAGCCTTCCTGACCCACCCCGTAACTCAGTCATGACCTGGAGCTGGGCACCCCCGGTGGTCCATCCTGTTTGTACCAACCCAGCCAGCCACAGAGCACAGTTCCTCCCCTCACTCTCCCTGCCCCCTCTTCGTTCAGTCCCCTCTGGAGGACACTTTCCAGAACTTTTTATTTGGGTGATGAGAAGATTCTTTTTTCTTTTTTCCTTTTTGAACTCGATAGTGTTGACGGGTCTCTTTTCTTTTGAAACTAGAACTTAGTGTTTTGTTTGTTGGTTGGTTGGTTCTGGAAACAAAGAGAAAACTCTCACAATAATCTCTCTACCTAGAAACCATCTGTCAACATCTTGCCTAATTTCATGCTAATATTTGCATTCACCTTCCTGAGAACATGTTGTAAACATGATTTGTATCCAGCGTTCTTCTCTTAACATCGTACTATGAGCAGTCCCTCAGTCGATAACATCAGACTTGAGTGCCTGTGCAGTTTTTGCAGAACAGGTGAACCATAGCCGACGTCTCTGTATTTAGGACCCTCAGCTGGTGCGGTCTCCACGTCACACCTAGCGCCAGAATGGACTCCTTCTACAAACCCACAGCTCCTGTCGACTGAAATTGTCATTCCAGAGGTCAAAGCACATTTGAAAGAGCAAGGCAGCTGGGCACAGGCGGGGGAAGAGAAGGAAGGTGTGCTAAGGAGAGCCTGCTGTCTTCCGAGTGTGGTGTGGGTAGAGGTTACCTTTTTTCCTACACGTCTCCTCACAAGAATCCTAGGAGCCACGTTCACAGATGGGAAGCAGAGGCTGCTGGGTAGTGTTCAGGAGTTGGCTCCAGTCACAGAGCTGGTGATGGCCGGCTGCATGGCTGGCACGTCCCCTGCCACCGCACTCCTGGAGTCCGGAGGGATGGAATCATGGGATCTAGGGGTAGTCAGGTGTGGGGTGCTTGTCCACAGAGAGGCTGCCCCCAGAAAATGGAGCCTGCCTCGGGGCCATGGAGGACATGAGTGGCCAGGTGGAAGCCATGGGGTAAGAGGGTCCACTTGGGTTGGGGTGGAACATCCACCCCCTTCCTAGTCTGCTTTCCTGGAAACAGCCCAGGCCCTGGCCTCCTCGTCTCCCGCCCTTGTCCGTGACTTTGCTATACCCTCCTAGCAAATCTGAATCAAGATTTTTTTTTTTCTTTTTGGCTTTATTCTCATAAATTTGAAGTGGAGTTCTTACCAGGCCTGTCAGTAAGATGGAGAAGAGGGGGCTGAGGAGAAGAGGTGAATTCTAGGAATTGGGCTATTTTTAAACACATCCTCGTTATTCTAGAGTTTGCAGGTCACCAGCACCAGGGAAGAATTCTGCAGATGTGACAGCTGGTGCTAAAACAATTAGGCTCAAAATGACAACTAAGGGACGGGTGTGTGTGTCCACACTGTCTTGTCTCTTCTCCCCATACTGTGGGGAAATGTCGAGTGCAGGGTTGCCTGCATCTATGGGAGGAGGGTGATCTTATAAATGGGCACAGAATTGCTTCAGGGGAATGTGGGGTCCCATGCCCCCCACTGTCCACACAGGCCTCCCCCGAGACCTCCTGCTCCTTCCTGGTCAGCCTTCCCTTCTGGAAGACACAGGTGGGATCAGGACCTTAGTATGTCACCCTATCCTGAGGTTGGGGCTGCAGGTGCATCTCAGCTTCCCAGGGCCCCCACCCCGCCTGGCCCTGATCCAGCCAGTCTCCTGTGTGGAGCAGTCTGACTGTAGATGTCAGCACTGTGTGGCTGTTGGGGAACAGGGAGACTTGGTCATTAGTCTTTTCACATCATCTCAGTCATTCAGCATGACCTGAACCACCCCTACCCCACCCCCGGCCCACTCTGAATCTTTACCACCAGCTCTTCCTGTCTGACGGTTTTTGCCCTACTGCCCGCCCGTGTCCTTGTAAATGTGCATGGTGGTCTGTGCACTGCCCTCTGGCTGGGGTGGCCTCCTCTCACTGACCCCTTGTCTCTAAGGAGACGCTCCACATGGGCGGGGCTGTCTTCACATGGCTACCTTACCGGCTCGAGGCAGGTGTACGGGACGGTTATGATAAAGCCTCCAGACCACTCTGAGCTCAGCTCTGGATCTCCTGCTGACTACCACGTGACCATGTGTCACACATATCCTCTTCCTGTCTGCACAATGGAGACCGCGACTGCCATTAGCTCCTGGGGCCATTCTGAGGATCAAATGCGTTGAAATATGCCATGAACAAGTAGAAAGAGTTAGAGACTCATCACTTGTCCTTGTTACTCTAGTTCTGTGCTGGGAGAGTGTCTGACAGACCAGACAATCTGTGAGTCTTTGTGGAATGGGCTCATTTCTAATAAAGTTTGTAGAGAAAGTACAAAGGTCAATGCTTATGAGACAGTTTGAAAACAGAAAAATGAGAACCTTAGGTTCTCACTGGAGAGAAGATACACAGGGCTATAAAGGATGTGTGTGTGTGTGTGTGTGTGTGTGTGTGTGGTTGTCAGCTAAGGAGGATCAAGGTTAAAGGGAGACTTTGATGTTTAGTCCCTTCTTGCCCTAAGGCTGATCACTTTCTTATACACAGAGCAGTTGACAAACAAAAATAGCTAACAAAAACAATAACAGTACACATACATTGTTAAGCTTAATTTTGTTGAATTGCCTGGCTTGGCCTCTGGCAAGCACACCTTGGGTGTGTCTGGATGAGTCATGAAGGGAGACTCTGGGGACTCTCTGTGGTCTCTGGGCCCTTTCCTCTCTGCTGCTGGTTCCCTGCTCTGCTTTGTTATGCCACATCTTTCCGCTATGCTGCTTCAAACCATGGACTGAACCCTCTGAAATCATGAGCAAAATTAAACCTCTCCTTTAAACTGTGGGTGTCAGGTATTTTACCTCAGTGATGGGAAAGCTGACTAACACACACACACACACACACACACACGCACACGCACATGCACACTTCAGTTCACACTATTTCTAGATACAGAAGACAGGAAGCTAAGAGGGTTGGGGTGTAGTGTCTTCTTCAAAGAAGCGGAATTATAAAGTAATCAGAACCAGGACCTCTCCAGGGTATCTTCTGCAAAGCCTTAGGTTCCACTCGTGAGAGCTCCATCTCAGGACACAGTTACCACCCAAAGTTACCACCTCCTTATGCCATCACCTCGGGGGAATGAGGATTTAAACACATAGACTCCAGAGGGACACATCCAGAGCCCAGCAGTGTGCTGTGCACAGGTGGATACCCTGCGAAAACCCAGCTGAACAGTGGAAGAGTAAAGTAATTCTGGTTAGTCGCTGTGTCATAGTGGTCCAGTGCTCTTGTCCTCAATGTCACTAGTTGCAGTGAGCTGCGCACATGAGTCATTGACTGACAAAACTGACTTCAGAGACATGTACAGACACAGTTCTCTTAGTCCTAACACCTCCATGCAGCAGACGGGGGAGTTATCTGGTCACATTGCTCAGTCCTACCCTGCTAAGTCTGCCCCAGTCTTTCCCTGTGCCAAGCCATCAGCGGGAATGGACGTCATTTTTGAGAGCTGAGACCCTTCGGGGGGCCGTGGAAGATGGTAAGTAGGAAAAGAGCTGGAGCTCCCACTGATAGGCAGCTCTGGTGATGGTACTTGGTGTATTTTCACTGCCACTTATGAGCCCATGTAGTTCCAGCAAAGACTAACAGTCTCCAGAGACAGAGCCCTGGCAAGGCTGGGGACTCCCTGGGACAGGGCTCCCGCCTAAGCATGGAATAGAGACTTTAGGTAGCTGGACCACGATGCATCTTCCACATACATCCATTACCTTCCTAGGACTTAAATGGCAAGCAACTTCCTAGAGTTGCTGGGTACCAAATCTAGGGGTGATGAGGGGGACCCCGGGATCCTAAACTGTGGAGTCCATCAGATGAGACGTTCTGAGAAGTCCTAAGGAGACTAATCATGGTACACTTGGAGTGACCCAGAAGCCCTGTTGTTGAAGGTTCCCAGAGAGTTCAGGAAGGTTTCTGGGACCACCCCCTCTACGGCCTGGACAAGCCCCCAGTAGCCTCCCTCACGTATATGGCAGCCTGTCCACTGGGGGGGCTCCTCTTCCTCCACTTCTTTTTTGCCCTCTAGCTTGTTGAAGACTCTATCAGAGGAATCCTCTGATTCCTGGCTCAACCTTACAAATTAACACCCAAAATTAAACGGCTCACAAATGGATTGCTCCTATCTCTTGCTTCTTGCCAGCATGCAGTAAGGACCACAACACTGCTTTTTACACCTCTCGAGTGATCACTGATTGTCCAGGCTCTTTGGAGTGTTGGTCTAAACCTGGCTGCTACTTCTGCAGGGTTTCTCAGCAACACACACAGTCTGCACCCAGCAGGCCTTGCTGTGGGCTGGGAGTGTAAGTCTGGGCTGAGCTTTTCTCTGGAGAGGGGCTGGGCTGGGACATGACTTGTGGCGCAGGAAGTGTTTTCTGTGTGCCTCTGCCTATCTTCTGTCCTCACCCATGTGGCTGGTGCCCTGAGGTCCTTTTCCTGGGCTGAAAGGCAAGAGGAATTAGGAACATGGGAATTAGACAAGTTTTCATTTGCAGTCTGGATGTGTGCCTTACCAGTTCCGCAGACTGGGATGAGTTACAAAAACCCCCCAACTTAGTTTCCTGGTTTATGAAGTAAGTGTGGTTTTCCTCTTCTACAACTGTCCTGTGGTCACCCAGAGTAACACATGTGTAAGTGGGGAGCAGGCACTAAGAGCGCATGGATTTCCCAAGCCTCCAGGACACTGGGTGTGGAAGTAATGTGGAAATCACACAGGTTACATACAGCCCTGATCATGGACTGCATCTCTCACATTTGATCCTTAGGGCAGATGTGACCTCCTGGTGACAATGCATGAGTCATTGCTCAAACCCCCCTCTGTCTTCCTCTGGCTGGAACTGTTCCTGCTGGTCCCACACTAACCCTGAGCTTTGAGATGTCCAGACCTCCATGAGCTCCAAGTCCAAGTCCTCCAAGCCACAGGGAAGCATTGTTCAGCTCGAGAGAGGAGCTTGGAAATGAGCCTGGGGACGGCCAGTGGGGGCTGCCCTGCGAACAGTGGTAACTCAGAATGATACGGTCTGACAGGCTTAGGCTTGAGGCAGATTGAAGTTGACTTCTCCAGGCAATTTACTCTTAGAAGCCCCTGGCCATGTGACAACAGGTAGTTACATGGCATTGTGGGTGCTTTGCAGAGGGACTTCCCCTACCAGCTAGGGGATGGGTGTTCAGGTCAAGAAGTTGATAGGGCTTTCAGGGCCTGGCCAAGAGATGACAGTTTCCAGCAGGTCCCAGGTACAGTGAGTAAGTGAAATATCAAGCTGTTTGCCACCTCTAGGCCCGGGGGTGGGGTGGGGTGGGTCAAGGATTGGTGAGCACAGGGCTTTGCTGAGGTCTGGTCCACAGCTGTAGATTCACTCCAGGCCCCGCCCTACCGGCATGGATTGGGCAGCAGCTGCAAATGTAGGGCTGTGCAGCTACACCTGCGGGAGGCAGGGAGATCCCTAGATCCCTTTCAAATAGCTGGGGTTGCTTTCTGGAGATTGAAACTCCCACAGAAGCATTCCACATGGCTACGGAGGAGGAGCCGGGGTGCTATGATTGGGTCAGGGGGTGGTGTGGCTGGGTGACAAGGATGGGACAAGGCTGAAGCAAAGAATGAGGAGGAGGAGGGACTCAGAGGACAGCCACTGGCCTCTCGCCTACTGTGTATCCTGTGGACTTCTCTATGCGCTCTCCATCAGTACCTGCAGGTGCAGAGGCCCCAGCTCCTAGTTCTGCTGAGCACTGCTGCATGTCTACCCTGAAGACGAAGGCCCCAGCCTGAGCACCACTCAGCCAGCCTCCTGGCTGCCGGAGTGGTGCAGGTGGAGAAGGCATCCTTTGCCTCAGCTACCTCTTTCCCACACCTGTCCTTCCTCCCTCCCTTCTATGATCTCACCTCTCACCACTGCCCTCACAGCCTCTTCCCCTGGCTTCCTGGCTGTGGGGCCACTGTTGGGAGTGGTAGGTGCTGATTAAGATAGATAGATCAGTGAGAGTCATTCAGTGTGACTTGAATAAAAAGCAGCACAGTTTTGTCTGGACGAGAGGGCACTTGGCCAGTGAGTGGCGTCACTCGTAAGATGACATTACTATTGGAGCTTGTCCTTAAAATAGCAAGTGCCCTCCTCCCATGTTCCGTTTCAGTTGCTATTTATATAAATGTAGATACATACATATGTACATGAAAAAAATCACGCCTCTCTTTCCCACCTTTTCTTTCTCCTTGTTAGTTGCTAGCAGAGATCAGGTGCTCGTTTTTCAAAGGTGTGTAAAGGACCCATGTACCTGGGGAAAAGTGACATTCTATGACCTTCGAAGGCAGTTTACTGCCTGAAGTCAGGATGAGGGTTGATTTGTGCTACCAGAACCTAGTGAGGTCACGAAGATACATTCTATAGCACTCTTCCAGGATCTAGGAACACGGCTCAAGGATCAGCCCCTCCCCCCTTCTCCTGTGTTACAGTGGCAGCCTCAAGCATCATTTTTGAGACTTTCCCATCAAGGCAGAGTTGACTGCACACAGTTGCTGCTTGGCTAATAGGATGGAGGAGGTCAAGGAATTTGTTCAAGGTCAATAGCAAGTGGGATCTCCAGCTCCAGGTCCTTTCTCTTGATGTCAAGTGTAGGTCTTCCTTTATGACTAGAGCTCCCTGTAACATGTTAGGTTCACTTTAAAGGTTCACAGGCTGCTATTCATCCAGAACTAAACTCTGAGTTTTTCACAATTCAAAGAAAGAGAGACCTTGTATAGAGACAGTGAGTTGGTGAGAAAAAACACATTTTTCTCCTACATGGAGAAGGGATTGGGGTTTTAGACACAAGAGCTTTGGCAGAATCAGAGGGGTGGACTTCTAGTTAGAGGAATTCTTTATTCTAACAAGTAGCCCCTAAAAGTTGTTGGCCTAGTGGGGAAGGAGGAGGGGAGGAGGAAGAAGATGAGGATAAGGAGGGACAGAAGGAGGAAGGGAGAGATAGAGAGAGAGAGACAGAGAATTAATGAGTTTGTGGTTAAATGGTGCTATCGCATTTACCACCACATATTAATTATTTTGTGACTTCTTTTAAAATAATTGACAGCTGAAGAGCAACAGGCTGGAAGATGATGATGTCATCTCTCTACTATTTATAGAGCTCCATCCTCTAAAGAGTGCAGATCGTGGTATTCAGGCTGTGACGGCCTGTGGGTAGGATTCAAGCCCAGTTCTGCGTTTCCTGCTGCACCTATCACATGGCTGTCTTATGGCATCCGTTGTTAACCACCTGTTTAAAGACAGGAAATTAAAATGTGGATTCAGGGACTAAGAATTACCCAGTTCTGTTCTCTAACTTTATTGTTTTGCACTAGGCTTTATCCATTTTGTATATTTGGAAGCAAAACCAGAAAACAGTGTTTGAACTAATTTCACTCCGGATGCATGGTCACAAGTAAAAAGAAACATGCTATCCTGCAAAGGATGGAGAGAGAAAGTTATGAAGAAATCCAAAGTAGATATTGAAAATGAATTACTTAAGATAATTCTATAACTCCACCTTCAGCTAAATTTATATTAGAAAGCATGATTCTGGTCTGTTCTGATCCAGGGTTACCCATAGCCTGCCCACTCAAGTGCATAGAGAACCTTGTCTGAACTTGGGTCATTCTCTGTGTGGAAGGTTTCCAAGAGTATTGATTTGAGCTGTTGTTTTGCCATAAATTAAGACCCATGGCAACCCTGAGGACTCGAAAAAGATAAACTCCTCTTGTCCTGATTTTAACATCCAAATTAATCTCGAATTAGAACCTGCTTCTTTGGATAGCCTCTGAATCATAATGATCCCCAGGCTGGTTTGTTAGACAGAGGAACTGACCAGAATTCAAAGGAAAAGGGGGCAATTGCAGCTGAAGTAAATCTCTGAATACTGAGAACAGGTTTATCCACAATGGGTTGTTGTTATTTATGGTTGATACATTGTGTCAACTTGGAGAGTCTACAGGTTTAGCTGAGTGACTCAAGAGGAAGCTAAGGTGCTTACTTTGTATACATCCTGAGACTGTGGAAGAGGAGGGCATGAAGGTTGTGTGAGAGGTACACGCTCACTGGGTGGGGGTAGCCTGTTTACAATGTAAGGGAAGAGAAGAGGCTGCTTCCAGTCATTCCTCCCTTTTGCTGGTCGCTTTTGCTGTGCTCTGCTGCCATGAACATTTGCCCTCTGCCATGTGCCACTCTGCCTTAGAACCAGCCAAGTATGGACTGAAACCTCTACAAACTGTAAGCTAAATAAACCCTTCCTTCCCTCATTTTGGGCATTTGGTATTTTGTCTCAGCAACGAGAGAAAAGTAACCAAGACAGTTGTGACCATGGACAGCTACTTTGGGTCCCAGATAGGAATTTCAGAACCACGGTCAGCTCCAGTGTGAGTCTCAGTTGCGCTGCTCTACAACTTCACACCTCTCTGTACTATCTCCCAGCCACAGTGGCCTGGGACCTCAGACAGCTAGTATTAGACGCAGGGCGGGGGGCAGGACCACGGCCAGAGGCTCACAGCACCACTGCTCCTGAAAATACCTCGTGCAGTTCTGTATTTTCCAGTCTTACCCTAGGAGCCCCTCCCTAGCGTTTCCTTTGTTGCAACCACTGCAAAATCTTCATTGTTGCAAGCTTTTCATTGCAAATACTGCATCAAAGATTGCTTGCAAGTGTACCTATTACCCATTCAAATACCTGGCTGTCACAAAAGTTTCTGTTTTTTCCATAGTAGACCTTCATTTCTGCAACCTCTCCTATGAGGTGGAGAGTATCACAGTCTTAGCATTTTACAAAGGCTGCCACCATATAGAAGAAAACGGCCACCTCCTGTGGGTCACGTGATAAGGCAGCGGACCTGACCTGAGTTCCAGTGTAGAATCTACTCTACAGACCTCTGATCACCTGAATACAAATAAGCCAAGGTGGGGCTGGGGTGTGGCTAAGTGGTGGAGTTTTGGCCTCATATGCACAAAGCCCTGGGTTTGATCCCCAGCACCAGCAGACAAAAACCAAACAAACAAAGAATAAGCCAAGGCCGACCCTTGATACATCATCTGATTCTGTTACAGGTAGAAAACAGAGCTCAGTCAAAAGATCCCAGGAGCAAGGAACTAGTTTGTCTAGGTCATTTTTTTTACGTAACATCTACCCTTTTTTTTCTTGGTAATTAGTCTGTGGCTCGGGCAGGGTACTTGCCCAAGTGCTTTATATAATCACGTTATTATCAACAACACCTTTTTAAAGCACACACTATGGCTAGGCACTGTACTAAGTGTTTTCCATGTGTTATGTCATTTAATTTTCATGACTTGACTTCTGCGAGGAGGAGGTTGGTTGAGCAGGCCCAATTTCATGGCTAAGCCTGGACTTTAGAAAAAACTAAGAAATGCCAGACATGATGGTGCATGTCTGTAAGCCCAGCACTTGGGAGGCTGAGGCAGGAGGATTACTGCAACTTAGAGGCCAGCCTGAACTACAGAGCAAGATCCTATCTAAAAATAAAAACAAAGAGAGAGAGAGAGAGAGAGAGAGAGAGAGAGAGAGAGAGAGAGAGAAGCTAAGAAAGTAACTTAATGTTCGACACTCACTGGGTGCAGCAGTTGGGAGCGGAAACATTCTCCTAGCAACTCCACTAATAATCTGGGGCTGTTGTTTTAAACTTGATCTTTCTTTCCCCATTTTTTCTTTTAATTATTCAAGTGGATGCCACTTAGAATGAAATTTAATGTAGGTGTTGTTGGTGTCATGTCTCACATGGTTCATGACTTGGGGCTAACCATGTCCTGTTAACTGTGTCGTCTATTATAAATCATTGTGAGATGATCCTCTGACTGTCTTGTCTTCTCACAGATAACCAAAGAAATTACAAGAAAATTATTACTTCTGACAGTCTTGGGAGTATCTCCCTACTCCCTTTCCTTAATACAAACAAGTGAATATTTTACTCATTTATGCTCACCTGCTGGACTCTGCAGATGATGGTGTTCACCTGAATACTGGTCCTCAGGGGCACCGCCCACTTTCTCTCTAACCTCCGTAGAGCTCCTGCACCTTACCTGGCTGTAGGGTCAACTTGACTGCCTGCTTCTCAGTACCGCACACAGGTGAGCGGTGAGTCCATAGCAGGGTGTAGCTCCTCCCTGTGGTGTTTCATGAGTGCCAGGACTGAGCCCCACTGAGCGTCAAGTAGCCCTTGTGTCCGGGGTGCACTGCCTTGTACTGTGAGCCGCCTGGATGGTGTGACTTGTAGTGATCAGCAAACACTCCGCAAGCCACTAAATGGAAAGGTCAGTCTGCAGTGGCCCTATGACAGATTCTAGATGTTGAATTCATAGAATAAGAGTTCACATCTTTTGACGGTCTGTTCTGTGATGAAGAATTGGAGCCAATAACTCTTTGATCTCCCTCTCTCTCTCTCTGTCTCTCTCTCTCTGTCTCTCTCTCTCTCTTTCTGTGAGTTTTAAGTTGGTGTCAACTTCTGTGATTGTGATACATTTTAATTCCCCTTGACCAGGAATGGCTGATAATTCTCAGAGCAGACCTGGAGTCATCCCCTTTGTAGGCAAGATTTCATGGAATCTATGGTTTTATTCCTCAGCAGTTGCCATTTCTGTGTGTGCCTTGCATGGGAAGTATATCAGTCAAGGTTGGCTAGGAAAACAGAATACACACACACACACGCGTATATATGATATAGACTATTATATATATATATATATATAATCTCGTGATATGTAAAGGGGTTACTAAGTAAGCCTGCACTGGCTGCCTGTGGAATCAGGGGTAGGGGATCTGACAGAACCTCCTTTCATTATTTCTATGTTTTCCAGACACATCCTTAATAGTTTTGCTAATTTATTTGTGTATGCGAATTTGAGAATTAGCCAATCTAATTAAAAATCCACCAATTTTCAGTGGGGTCACACTAAATGTGTGGATTAAACTGAGGAAAATTTACATCCTTTTAGTGTTGGGATACTATCTAAGAATGTGAGACATCTTTCTATTGTTAAGTGGTTATTTCCAGAGCAGAGTTGTCATGTTTTCTTCACACACATTTCTTCTTGTGTATATTCCTGCGTATTTTATCTTCTGTGTTACTTTTCCTTGGTGGTTTTCACTTGGGAGGCTGATGGCTTCTGCTTAGTAATTCTGTACTCAGCAACCTAGTGACTTTCTTTTGCTGCTTCAGTCATGTAACTGGAGTTTTGGCCTGAAAACAATGATAATTTTATCTCCTTCCCAATTTTTATACTTCTTTCCTTCTACTTGGGTGGATTGGTACCCTCAGACCAATGCTAAAAATGTGTATCAGTGATAGTCATATTGGTTATAGTCATCTTGTGACATTTCCAGGGCTTCCTAAATAGGTGTGACACGGCCTTATGAGTTGAAATGTGTGTGCTTGTGTGTGTATGTGATCATGGATCTGTATGCGAATTTTATTATATTCTGACACAAAAACAAGAGTTGTGTTTTAATTGAGAATGGATTTTGAATTTTGTAAAATGTACTTTCCATATCCATGGAGACGACTATATGATTTTTCTCTTTTGATCCATTACTAGGGAAAATTAGGGTAATAGGTTTCCTCATGCATCCCTGTTGTGGAACCTATGGCTCATTTGCCTGAGATGTGCCCTTCTGTTACTTGCTGCTGAATTCGATTTGTGAATGTTTTATTTAAGAATTATACAATAATATTTCTAAGATTGGCCTATAGTTTCATTTATGTTTTATCTTCCTGGGTTTTGCTGGCAATGCCATGATAATTTTACAAAAAGAGTATGGAAGTTTTCTTTCTTTTCCTGAGCTCTGAACCATTTTTGAATAATTTTGTATTCATCCTTTTCTTAGGGACTAGTTAGAATTTTTCTATTAAACCAATTGGGCCAAGTTCCTTTCAGTGAGTTTAGCTCCTTGACGGTTTTTTCCATGATAATTATTTTCTTTACCTTTTCTGTTTTTTGTAGAGATTGGATGTAAAGAAAGAAGTATTTTTATCTAAGATATTTTATTATCTGGAAAGTGTGGCTGACCTCGGCTTTAGGAGGTTTACTCTAGATCCCTGGGCTTATGATTTTATTAATCCCTGGATCCAGACAGACCAGAGATTGGAGGTTTTCTGCTCAGATTGTTGTGTTCAGCCTCTGCCAATGAGATTCAGTCAGTCCTGGCAGCTTTAGCCACCTGGAAACCCTTGAGCTCCTCACCCTTGCTGACCCCCATTGGGAAAGTCTCCTCTGCCTGTGCTCTGTGTCCGCTGGTCCAGGTCCCCGTGGCCTTGCCTAGAATACTGTATGGGTTCCAAATGACATGGACTGTGGGTGGAACTGATCCTGCCATAGGAGCTGTGAACAATTTCATTCTCAGAAAATCTGTTGATTCCCCTCGTGTGCTAGAATGTACACCCATGAGCACACAAGCCAGAGGAAGGAGTCCTAATTGCCTCTGAGTTTTTGTCCTAGCTGTGCTTTTGCTTCCTACCCAGACAGCCTGTCTTCTGGGCCTAGCTGACTGGATGAGTGGCAAGGTTGCGGAGGAGAATGCGCAGACGAAGAAAATGTCTGTATTTGCCTCTATGAACTCAGAGAGAACCATATTGGTTGGCCTGCCTCTTCCCTTCTCCTCCTCCAACTTTTCCTCCTCTTTGCCTTCTCTTCCTCCACCTCCTTCTTTTCTCTCCTCTCTCTGCAGCTGCCTATGGAATTTAACTGCCACTCCCTAGTATCCTTGTCCTAGTGCCTCAGGCCTCTAGGTCATCAGTCACAACCATGCGACACAGAGAGACAACCCTTCAGTCTTTATCCACACATTGTAGATATCACAATGCACCAGCAATGATCGATACAGCATAGACAGGTACTGTAATCCTCCAATCATCACCCATATAACGTAGATATCAGTTGTAACCCATGCAACACAGACACAGTAATCCTTCAGTCATCAGCCATGTAACACTAACTGGGCACTTCCCACGCACCAAGCAGTCTAAGTGCTAAGGACACAGCAGTGAGCACAGGGAGAATCCTGCCCTGGCGGCCGATGTGCCCAGGTGACCTTTTCCATTCACAAAGCAGGTAAGGTCACTTCCTTTGGTAACATCTGTTGATAGCTTCCTATCACCCTTGGGATCCCACACAGGCATCTCCCTCTCTAATTTGGGAGCCTCCTTGGCTCTGTGGGACACAGAGGGACTCCCTCCACCCCACCTGGGCAAGCTGCACCCCATCTCGGCTCCCAGACATTCCTATTCCTAGATCTGCTCCCTCTGCCTAGAAGAGCCATAAATGAGGATATCTGGCCTCACCCTCCAACACCCTGCCCAAATGCCCCCTCCTCTCAACACGTCCCTTCCTATGCCCCGGTCTACAGAGTGCATCTCCTTGCAAGCTCCCTGAGTGTCCCTGGGTCTCAGGTGGGGAGTGCCCTGAGACAGAGACATCTACCTGAGGCCCAAGGTGAGCCAGGATGGGGTGTGGCAGAGTGCAGCAGCAGGCTGGGTGAAGTAGGGGGACCTAGCAAGGCTCTTCCCCAGGACCACTAGATTTCCCAGACCCCCAAAGTCACTAGGGTGTAGAGTCCCTTCCATGCCCCCAAGAAATCCCAAGAGGAGCCCATCCTTTAGCCCTTGGCAAGACCTTAGCTTTTGAGTCAGATCCTAAGCTTGCAGCCTGCAACTCCTCTTCCCAGGGCACAGGGTCCATGCTCTACACCTGTGCACAAGGAGCCCAGTGGGCAGGAGCTACTAATGGCCATTTCTAGCCCCAGGCAGCCCTGCCTTGTCCACCATGGACCTGTGAACACAGGACTTCCTGGAGCTCCATGAGAAGGCAAGGAGGAGGCCATGTCTGCTTGGCCCACCTCCTGAGAAGGAAATGGCCTTATCTGAGTGGGTTCCAGGCACATCCTCTGGGAATTAAGAACAGGCCAAATATGCAGAGCCACTGGGACCCTTGCACTTGCTGATGCCAGACATCTGCTTTGTTTTGCAAAGACAGGACCATGAGCTGGTCTTACAGGTGTACCTTTCAGCAAATGCATGTGGAGCACCACTGGGCCCTGCCAGGGTGGGGGTCAAGGCATAGCCTCCTATTGGAAGGGAGCAGAAAGAAGGGTAGCCTTGGCTGGGCCACAACACCCCAGGTACCATGTAAGTGGATAGCTTTTCCAGTAGGAGATACAGGGAGGGCTCAGAGAGGAGGTGACCCTGAATATGGGTCCCTAAAGTCCAGCAGGACTTTGATAGAAGTCAGACTCCCAGCACATGGAGTTGGGGAACCCAGACAGGATGGGCATGGTGGCAGGGCCATTTGTGCAGAGGTGAGCCTCTGTGTGGAGTGCATCTCCTTGTAGCTCTGCAGCTGAGAAGGGAGCACAATGGCACTCTGTGGGCTTGGAACATCCAGCTATGGAAGTAGCCTCACCCACAGGCTGCAGAGCCACCAAGGTTTCTTAGGCACCAGAGAAGGACCAGGCCATGCATCAGCCTCAGGGAGAGCTGCCTGTCTGGCTCTGGGGCAGGAGGAGACTCTGGGGCAGTGACTGCAGCTGGGGGTGAGCACCTTTCTCAAAGGCCAAACCAGGGCAGGGAAGGGAAGAGGCCCAGGACAGAGTCAGTGGAGAGGAGGAGGAGACACAGTCCTAGCTATGTGAGGGTCAGAGACCACCAGCATCCCTGCCTTGGATTCCTGCCCCACTCTCTGGAAGTGGGAGCCTAACAGACTCTAATAAAAGGCCCAGGTGCTAAAATATACCTATTGCCTATTAAATCCGGCTTCCACAAATTATCTCTCCCTCATCTTATCACATGTATTATTTAATTTGTTTGAGATGGAGTGCAGTTCTCAGGATGTATAAATCCTTGAGAATTTATTAAGTCTTGACAAGAGTTATTGAATGTTCTATTAAGTTTTCCAAATTGGCCAGTGTTGGATGGCTTAAAAATTACTCATTAATGCATAACATTAAATACCAATAAATTGCATGGTATATTTATGAACTATCTTTGGAAGTCATTAAATATGCATATCAGGCAATAAATCTATTCTCTCCTATGAATCTATTCTGAATGGTGGTGAGTTGGGGCTTAGGTGATGGTCGGGGACCTCACTGGACGTCACTGGGACCTTGGGGAACACACAGAGGCCGGAGACGAGTCCCCTTCCGTGTCCCTCATTCCCGGTGGTGGAACTAGAAGACCCTTGAGGTCCCCCCGAAAAGATAGGCTCTGGAGTCATCACCCATGTCACCACAGGTCGCTGAGATGACAGCTGCCATTCACTGAGGGCCTACTGTGCACTTTGGCTTTTCAAAAATTAGCCTGTCTGATCCTTGTACACACTGGGGCGGTAATGTCACTATCTCTGATCACAGTGATTAGGTCACTTTCTTAAACTAATGATTGCAGAAAATCTTCCTTTTCCCACTGTTTCCATCCCAGACAGGACCAGCCTTAGGGGCAGAGGAACTCCCCCTACTATGCTTTCCGGGAGCTGTGCCCAGTGGCATTGGCTGTGGGTGGCTGGGACCACCTCCCGGGTTGTAGAGATCTTCTTGCTGACTGGCTGCTGTCACATATTTTGAGTCACATCCAGGGTTATAATTTAGTCTCATCCCAAATCCCTCCAGTGACAGACACTCACCACCTCTTGGAGACTGCTTGCATTCTCAAGGATTCTCTGGTCTCTTCATCTCTTCATGGTTAGAAGTCCTGCCATTCTCCACCGGGGTGTTGGCACAGGGCCACCAGAGGACAGAGTGGCCCTGGGGATTCCTGTGGGACCTGAAGGTCTGGCTCCTTCCAGCAGCATAAGCTCTGTGAGTTCCATCTCAGTGGCACAAGGATGCTAGCCTGGACAGTGTTTGGGACCAGCCAGTGCGATAGGCAGTGTAGCTACTTCTAAGGAAATTTGGTGAGGTGAGAGCTCCTGGGGGTGCGAAAAAGCCTGTGTTAGGTGTCAGCCTCACCCAATATCCAGGTTATTTCCCAAACAAAGAAGTGAGCAGGATACACAGAAGGAGTAAGAAAGGCAATTTATTAAAGGAAGGTACACTCCACGTGTGGGCTAAGGAGAAAACTCGAGAGTGAGTTTGACTCAGAGCAGCACTATCTGTTTTAGGTTTGACGGCAAAGTGCCCTTGAGACAGTTCCAAGTGGGCAGTGCCCAGAGATGGCAACTGCCAGTACCAGCAGTCCACCCTCTGCTCTAGAGAAGGCTCTGCAGTGAGTTCCAGGGTTGGCTTCTCCTTTGCTGTGCTAGAGTTTGAGAAGTGGTTGGGGTGATAATTAGTAAGACTTTCTCCAATTAATTGGGCCCAGAAAGAGCCGGCACAGCTGCCCAAGCCCACCAGGGGGATCCAAACTGCAATGCTAATGGTATGACAAGGACTGTGGGGCGACCCCTGGTGCCTGTAAACCCAGCTGGGGCGCTTGTCCTTGGGGTTGTGTCAGAGGTACAGTGAGTGTGATAAGGGCAGGAGTGTGTCTTCTAGGCTTGTGTCAGGATGTTGAGGAGAGCGGAATGCTCTCAGGGTCTCCAGAAGGCATCCCGGGAGCCAGTTGTGAGTCTGAGCCCAGGATGCCCCGTGACTGGTGGGATGCAAGTGCTGCTGTCACAGGCTCTCATCCTGCACATGGATGGAGGCTGCAGCTTGATGTCCTCAGGCTTCTGGAAACTGTGCCTGCCCTGCTGCAGCTTCCTGTTCCCAGAATCTCTGCGCCAAATGGGCTCAGAGGCCTCAGCGCTGCTGGGAGGAGGCAACTGCCTGATCTTGGCTGGGCTTGTGTGCTCGGAGACCCTTATCCACAAATGCCATGTTTCACGCCTGGTCTCACGAAGTCCTTAGGAGAGCCATTTTTGGTGCTTCTATTTTTCTAGGGAAGGAGTCCCCAAGAAGTAAATTGTGCAAGAAGTAGAGCAGGGATTTGGACCAATGTCACCTGCAGAACACTATACTGCCAATCAGGAGTGGAGCAAAGACTTGGACTTCGACTTGCCAGCCGCTGGGTCAGGATGGGCTGGGCTGGAATTTGAACTTGGGCCTCCTGGCTTCCTGTGACCTCTTCTCCTACAGAGAGCCTTCCTTCCCCTTGACTTTAGACCTCACTGGAACAGATGCTTCCTCTTTCCTGCAGCCTGGGAGAACCCATGCCTGTGCAGCCACAGGGTCTGAGCAGGGGTAGGATCCCCACGGGCTTTCAGAGGACAGAGGTTGGGAATATGGCTCTTGGCTGCTGTTGTGTGGCAACTGCACTTGAACCTGACTTCTGGGGAGCTGGGGGTGATTCCCAGGAGCAGTCCTCTTCCACGTTGTGCATTATTTGCTAGAAGGAGCTTGTAGCCTCCTCAAGGCAGACTGGGGCCTGGCAGGTGGCATTGGCCACACTCCCTCCCGCCATTCCCTCTCCTCAATGGCAGAGCCAGAGGCCAGCATGAAGCCACTGGCCCAGCCCTGGTTCCCTGCTGCTGCCGTGTGACCACTGGGGCTTGGGCTCCAGGTCCTGCAGTCCAAGCAACCTCAGGGCGGCAAGTCCCATGTTCTGGAAGGAGGACGTTGAGGCCTGGAGAGGCCAAGCCCATTCCCATGTCGCACACCAGCAAGAGTCAGAGCTGGGATTTGAACCCAGGTATTATTTTTTAATTGTTTTTTTTAAGTTTTGGCAAAAGAGCCACCGCACAACATTTACCTATTTGCAAAGGTCCAGTCTGGTGGCACTGCATTCATTCCCACTGTGCAACCCTCTCCACCCCTCCCTCTCCAGACCTCTTTCGTTCCACACCAATGAAACTCACCCACCAAACCCTGCACCCCGCCCCAACCCCAGGAACCCCGCTGTTCCAACCTCACTGCTGCTTCCTGTGGGTGCCACCTTTTCTATGGAAGCAGCTCCTGAAGAGAAATGGAATCTCACCGGGGTGACATCCCCAGGCCAAGAGCGAGGAGGGTGAGGCTGTGCAGCGGGCCCGGGCATCCTGAGTGGCGATCCAGCTCCCCAAGTCACCTCTCTCCACCGAAGCTGGGCCCCAGGGATAAAATAAAGCAAAAAGAGAGTCCACCTGCGGTGCTGGCATCTCCCGTTTGTCTGTAGATACTGTCCTGTCCTGGAACCCAGAGACCAAAAGCGCAGAATGTGTCCACCCCTCTCCCTGGGGCTCAGTTTAGCCAGAAGAACCATGGGAAGGAAGCAGGAAAGGAGGCCAGTGAGCAGCCATGTCCTCAGCACACCTCACAGCTAGGTCTCTCTGACCTGTCTTGTCCTGTGCATTCTCTACTTTGGGCCTCCCTGAGCGCTGTCAGTGCAGAGGTCAAAACTTCACATGAGCACATTGGTGCTGGACCAACTCTATCCGGGCACAGTACCCTGACTGTGGTACCCACCCTCTGCCTGGCACTGATGCACTGGTCTCCTGGCCTTGGATTCTCCCGAAGGCCTTGGAAGCCCCTTCCCATGGCTTGCCATCCTTATGGAAGGGATATATTGTTGCCCACAGTGAACCTATTTTACAGATAGGTAAAGTGAGCCTCAGAGAAGAGGAATGCTTTGTTCACAGGTTGCTCTAGTAACAGGAATGGGTGGGGCTGGCTCTACATCAGTGGATCTCACAGCATATTGGTGACTGTCACCATCACTCAGGGATCTGTGGTATCACACATATCGACCCAGTAAAGGAGGGCCTGAGCGTCTGTGTTTTTAACAATATTCTGAGCAGTGCCCACATGGCTAGTCCCAAGAGCACATTTGGAATAGCTCGGCTCTAGACCAGGAATTCTCTAGCAGGGCTGCCCATATGTCACTTCAGGAGCTTTGGAAATGCCCCCGGACTGAGTCCCACCTGGGAGATCAGGGTACCACCTTGGTATTCAGAGTGCTCTGGGGTGGTTCCAGTAGGTAATGAGGTTTTCAGCCCAGACCACTTCTCAGACATCTGTGCGTTAATCGGCTGGAGGGCTTGTGTTAGCCAGATTCCCAGGCCCCATATCCAGAGACTGCTGGGTTTAAGAGGGCAGGGCCTGAGGACGTGCATCCATAATTAATGTCTAGGCAGTGCTGATGCTGCCAGTTTGAGGGCCAGGCACCGAGTGGCGTGGTGGTTGCAATGGCCTAAAGGTGCTCCACAGGCCACTAACAGTAGCTTCGCTTGCTAGAACTGCAAATTCTTGGGCCTCACTCTAGGGGTAGGCGGGGACTAGTGCCCCATGTTTTGTGATCTGCAAAGTTGCACTTGCAAAGGATTCCAGCTGGGGCTGATACTGGGTTTGGGGCCCTGGAGAAAGCCCCTTTTTGCAGTGCTGAGACCATTCCTTTGTTGCTGGGGAGTAGATGCCCCATGCTTGTGAGAGACAGGGTCAGTGTGGAAGTGCCTGCTTCGAGCCTGTGTCTCAGCAGAGCCCAATATCAGATGCAGGAGCATCTGCTCAGGGGTTCTCAGCTTTCATGTTTGTGTTTGGTGCAGAGGGAGTTAAATCCTGAATCCTGTCAGACAGAGGTCTGTTGCCCCGGTAACACCCTGCAGCTGCAGGAAGGAGGGAAGGAGAGAGGCCGTTACCAGGCACTAAGCCCACTCCTCAAGTCTCCAGTGAGCTGCTGGTGGCCTTGGTTTTCCCTCTGGAAAGACAGGCATCTGGAGCTGCCCCCACAGAGCCCCTGAGTGTCCACGCTTAGTGTGCAAAGTCACCAGAAGTGTTCTGTTCTCCGCCTCCCTGTGTGCATGCAGCCAGTGGTTCTGTGCTTGCTTGCCTAGGGCTGAGCTGGGAGCTGGTGGCTATCAGCTGTGCCTCACCAAGGGCCATCTGTGAGCCTTGGAGTGCCCATCACAGCTGTCTTCTCTGTGTGAGTAGACCCAGGCAGGGTGGTGGTCCTAATCCAGAACCACAGGGTTAGTGCCCTGGTCAGAGCTCAGCTGCACCCCTGGTCTTCTCAGAATTGGACAGGAAGGTTTTGGGTGGACAGTGTCCACAGGACCCCACTGACTGGCTGGCCTGTGGTCCTGGAGACCTCAGCGGTGTGCTTCTTCCATGGATAGCTTCAAGCCTGCCCCTGCAGACCCGTAGGGGGTGTGCAGTCCAGCCAGGCCCCTCAGCCCTTTAGAGGATATAGGAGGCCACAGAGAAGCAGGGTTTAGCTTCTGAGAGAGAGAAGGGAACTTAGTACAGGTCCCACGGACCTGGCCTGTGAGAGGGAAAAGGGCTTCCAAGATTGCTAAAGGCATAAACCTGGACATCCCCCTGTGAAGCAAGAAGCTGGTAGGCGGCAAGACCCATCCCAGGCTGCAGCTGCTGGAGGAACCAAGGGCAGGCTGGGCCTCTGGCACCGCCAGCCCCTGGATGGATGGCCTGCTCTTCTGTGATTGCCTCTGGGGCCGCATAGCTGTTATACTACCAGTTCTGCACAAGGGAGCCCCTGGGGCAGGGCTATGGCAGGAGACAACAGAGTGTTAGTGTGAATGGCCTGTTTATGCCGTGCCACTGTGGTGCTAGATGCCATGTCCAGTCCTCACTGCCATGCCACCCCTTGTGTAGATGAGGAGACAGAGGCATAGAGAAGTACTAGCTATGAGCTGAGATTTGAATCTACGACTGACCCAAAGCCCTTGCTGGCCCACTTCACGTATTCTGCAGTAAGGGCCTCCCAAGTGCCTCCCTTCGGCACTGTGGATTCACACAGAGCAAAGTCCCTGTCCTCTTGGTGCAATTGTCCCATTGTGGACAGAGAGACCACGCTGGAGTCCAAGGGAAATGGGGCAGCTGGTGCAGACAGTAAATGGCTGTGCAGGTAGAGGGAGGAGACCAGCAGAAAAGGAGCCTTTGCTGAGGAAACACTGCACTGAAACAGTGGTATCTGAAGGGAGGCAGCAGGGGGCGAGCCATGTACCTCTCTGGAGAAAACGCTCTCAGGCCCAGGGGATAGACAGTGCAAGGTTCTGAGGCCCAGCCACCCACACGGAGTCGAGGGGCATGTGAGCCTGCGAGAGAGGAGAAGGTGAACACGAAGTGGACCATGCAGTCTGTTGACTGGAGGGTCAGGGTTGGGGTAGGAGGACCAGAGAGGGTGCTTGGGGTCAAGCACAATCGAGCCTTTGGGAATTCTGCCCAAATCCAAGTTCCTTTGTAGCCTCAAAAACAGGCAAACTAGAATATCAGCCTCTGAATGGAGCAGGACAGGCAGGAAACATTAACCTGAATTAGACTCCCCTTTCCAAGCTCCAAAAGAGGTAAAGTATCAGATAGGAACAAAAATATACTTGTGTCCCCAGGCCACACCTCCAGGAAGAAAGGGTGCGTGCTACCTTAAAAGGCACCGGGAGCTCCCTCTTGGCTGGGCATAGCCCTGCTGGGGACCCCACTGTAGGGACTTTGAGCCAAGAAATGCAAAGCAATTATGTTGCCCCAAGGAGGTTATGGAACAAGTTGTATTGTGTGACTAAATAACCCTTCTATTGTATGATAATATTATGCTTCACCAAGAAAGCATTTAAGCCTACTTAGGGTTGCACTTTCTTACTTCTTAAGAAAGATTGAAAATAAGTCCCCTCGGTGTGCTGGGGGGCCCATCTCCTCCCCATTCCTGTACCTGCAGGAAGTCATGATTAGGCCAAGACTCTTGCACTGTGTTTCCAAGAGCAGCGTGCAGCGAGATTGGCATTTTAAGCGGGGAAGGTAGATCCGTGCCACCCTCCCTAGCATCCCAGGGCGAGCTCCTCTAAGAAAGGGGGTGTAATTACACGTGCATTCCTGCTGCACGAACACTAAATTCCCCCGTTTTGTTGTCAATGTAGCAGTGACTAGGGGCCTCTGTGTGATACAAGGCTACGGCCTCGCTCCCTGTCCTCCCTTCCTGTTGGTGACATTGCCTTTGAGGCAGGATTGATCCTGCCCAGCATAAGAGCAGGGACCCACAGCCACATGCAACAACCCAGGCTCCACATGCAGAGTGAAAGGGGAGAAACCAGAGTTCCTGCATCTGTCTTTCTGATCCACTGGGCTGTTGCTGTCTCTCTTTAGGCCTGATGCCGTTGGGCCAGAAGGAGGCTGGTGGCCTGTGACACCCATGTATGTCACCCAGATGGGTAGATCTGCAGGCATGAGGTTCTGCCCAAAGAAAGTCTTGACTTTCTCTTTAGATGTTTTCATTCACTTACTGAATGTTTATCGTGTGCTCACTCCATGAGCCAGGGCTATGTCTGACTTTCAGCTTGAAGGAGCCCCTTGCCACTCCTCTCACCAGCCCCTGGCTAAAAAGTCATGCCCAGATCTGTCTACAGGACATCCGGTGTCACTGATGTCTCTCCAACTCATTGCCACAGTCATTCAAGTTACCATCTCCCCTCCCTGGAAGACTGCCAGGAGCCACATGGCTGCCGCATGGCCATTGGTTTCTAGGCTGGTCTGTGCACCAAAGCCAGAGAAATCTTTTCAATTGGCAAATTGGATCTTGCTGCTTTGCTGTCAAAATCTTAACAGTGGCTTCCGTTTGGACTCATTAAAAGCCCAACTTCCCGCGCTGGGCCCCATCAACCCACTCCACCGTCCCCTTCCATGTCAGGTGGGGTCACGGACTGCCCCGCTGACCCCAGAACTCCAAGCCTTTTGCCTGCTAGCTCCTCGTTGCTCAGCTCCAGGATCAGCATCCCTGGGCTCCCAGGGCTTCCTGAGCTAACCCCTCTTTCTGTTGCCCATCCTCCTGCTTTCTTCTTGGCCCTTTTTGTGTTCACTTGTTTCAGTATTGGCAAAGCCAGGCCATCTCTGGAGGTGCTGCAGTCTTCCCACCCCAGGATAGGCCCTACCTGAGCCTTTTTTTCCTTGCTAGGACAAAATACTCAGTATCTACAGTTTAAGGAGAGAGAAGTTTCTCTGGGCTCCCATGTAAGTCCGAGGCAGCTGACGCCAAGGCAAGGCAGAGAGACCTGGGGGAGAGCTGCTCAGAGCAAGGTGGAGGGAACAGTCCGAGGAGGGAGCTCCTGGGCCCCACCCACAGTGACCACCGCTTTCCGCCAGACCCCGCCTCTGACCAGCGAGTCAGCTCGCAGGACCCCGTTGTTCAGTCTCCTCCAAAGGGCTATGACAACTGCCTACGGCTTTTGAAGGACCTGTAAGCCACAGAACATTTGCAAAAGGAATGACTGGGAGCATAGATAAGGAGGTGAGAGGAGTGAAAATCCAACCCTTCTACTTAAAGACTATGGACCCTGGAGGTTGGACCCAAGGCATACATTCTCCCTGACCCTGAGCAAATTCTTTTACATCTCCGAGCCTGCTTGCTTATTTGTAAATTGAGAACCATACCCTCCTTACTGATCAGATTTGCAGAAGTGATAGCAGCCCAGCCCAAAGTAGAAATTGCATGAGTTTTTCCTTTCTTGCTCCCCACTGGAGAGGAGGGGTTATCTCATGGAAGGAGAGGCCTCAGCTCTCTGCCCCTATTTGTTCAGAGCTGAGGGTGGCCCTTGGCCAGGGCTGGTGCCCACAGCCATGGCTAATGGTCATAGGTCATCTAGAGTTTAAGGGTTCCCTTGACACTTGTAGGCTGGACCCGAATCCACCTGCTGTGCCTGGAGTGCAGCTACCCAGGACAAGGCCTCTTTGTGCAGGCCTGGTGGAAGAGAGCTGTCAGGGTGGGTAGAGAATCAATGGTTGGGCGAGACTAGGGTGAACGCAGACACTCCAGGTATATATTTTAAGGCAGATTTCACCAGGTGGTGTACATGTTCAGGATTGTGCCACCTTAAATTCTGCTCCCCTAGTTCCAGCCCTGGTCCCCAAAACTCCTGTTTGGAAGCAACCACTGGGAGCCACCTCCTACTCATTCCTGAACACCCCCTGCCCTGTATTCTTGTCACAGAGCACTGGAAAGGGCCCAAGACAGTGTCCAGCCCATGTGTGGTTGTTCCTCCATCACCTCTCTGATAGCAAATGTTATAGAGTGAATGCTTGTGTCCCCAGATTCCCATAGCAGTGGTATTAGGAGGTGGGGACTTTGGCACCTGGATCTTGGACTTCCAGCCTTTAGTTCAGGAGAACTCAATAAGCTGCGCTTGCTGTGGTATTTGGTTCTAGCAGCCCAAGATGACTACAGATCTGGGGAAAATGAGTCCCCCTTGAATGTCTATCCATTACTCCACCCACGCCGCAGAGAACAAGGCTCTCTTTCTGTATGGCAGGCAGAGGGACCCAGTCCTCTCCCTCTCTCCTGTTGCTATGATCTCCAGGCCAGGTGCCTCTACGGAGCAGGGACAGGGGAGGCAGTGAGGGAACAAGAGCCCAGGGAAAGTAGCGCAAACCATCACTGCCCCCATGTGAGCTCCTGTCCAGGGACCCACAGAGCAGGCGCTGGTCATTCCGGTTATAGGCACCCTGAAACATGGCCCTTAACCTGCAAATGAGTTAAATGCTTTCCTTTGGGGGGCGCTTAAAATGCTGTCCTGCAGATTTTGCTGGAAAGTGGCTATAGTCCTAGGTACCCCACTTCTGTCAACCCCCTCAGGCCACACATGTCTCTTTCTCCTTCAGGGACATGCTCACCCCATGCCAGGGGCCCAGGAAGAGCTAAGTCACTCTATTCAAGACGGGAAACGGAAGTGCAGACAGCCACCGCCTGTGACAGCCAATGGCCAGGCTGCATCTGGGCTCTCAGGCTGCTTCTTCCTCTGTGAAAGGAGAAGGCTGGCTCGGGGCAATCACAGGCTTTCCACCCCGCTCTGTGACCTCAGACCGGATGGATTCAGGGCTGCTGCCACACTGTCACCTGCACCCACTGGGGTGTGGCCTCTAGACCTTGGTGCCAGCCCTGCCCAGGGCATTGCGCAAGTACCCTCCTGGGAGAAGGGTGCCCCAGCAGGCAGCTCATTGTCACTTGGGACTTAATCAGAGGAATCAGTGAAACCCAGAGGAAAGTCCTAATCACATAATTACATTAGTGCTGGTGCCAGAAAGCCAGCAGGCTCTGCATCCCTGGGTTCGGTCCTCTGTTTTCCGGGCTGCTCACAGATGGCGCCTCCTTTTCCAGATGATTTGGCTTGGTCATCATCCGAACAGAACTGGAACTGCATGACAGGGCTTTCAGGACTTATTTGGAGACTATTTTGAGATTTAGGGATTAGATCAACAGCCCCACAAGTCATTTAGATTTCCAAGCCTGACACAGATGAGTGAAACCCAGACCAGAGAGGGCAAGTGATCTGCTCAAGATTACACAGCACACCCATCAGGCCAGCACACCTTCCAAATCACCACGGGTGTCTACTTCTGATTCAGCTTAACGTCAGAGCTTAATTCAAATCCAACCATAGTTCACTAAGTTTTTTTTTAACAGTTTGGTTCAATTTTTAAAAAATAATATTGTGGGTCGTTTTTTAGATTCAGCAAACTTATTGGCTGCTGATTTGATTTGATGCAAGTTCTGAGACAAGGGCTTTGGACCTGCATGGGCCTCCCCGCTGTCAGGTGTGTCTGGTCCTGGGGCAGCAGGCACCTACCTCTGGCAGCAGGTGATGACCCTACTCGTGAGAGCCCCACACCACACCATGCAGCGATGGTCCCTGGCCAGGAGGGTGGGAACTGCTGTACTGACAGTGCCTGGGTGTCAGGGCAGGTATCAGCCCCAGTGGGAGGAAGATGGACACTCACCTGTCCAGCAGTGCCCAGCTTTTCTTCCTGTGTCCAGGGGCTCCTGGATGTCTGTATCCCGAGGCTGGAGGAGGCTTACACTTGTCCTTGGCCACTGGAAATCTGTCTATTGCAGGAGCTGAGTGGGGGGGGCGCACTATGAACCCCAAGCTCAGCTTCCCTAGGATCCCTGATCTTCTGGGGGCCCCAGGGAGGAAAAAGAGCTGTGAGGAGAGAGTGGGTCCTTCTTCCCGCAGGGCTTGAGTGTGGGTGAAGCCCCCCTAGCACGGAGAAGCTGCAGGTGTGCCTCAACAAGTTCTGTCCAGCCTGCCCCCTAGACACACACTGGAGCGCGCAGGGGAGGCTGCCCTGCGCTGTCATTATTGACTCCAGCCACTTGGAAGCCATGGGCTCCACACACCCTTCTTTGGTGTCTGCTGCCTTTCTCCTGGGAAGCTCCATTTGGCCATGGGGTCCCAATTCCTGGAGCTGCAGCAGCCTTGATCCTCTGCAATCTCTGCTGACCATGCAGGAGCAGCTGTCTCTCAGTAGGGTCTGAGTGTCCTGTTCCACCACACTGAGCTGAGCACCCTGGTTGAGGGCAGGCCCTCTCCAAGAGAGTGGGGCAACCTTAGTCTCCGCTTTGCAGGGTGAGGAGCTGAGCTGCATCCCCAGACAGAGAAGACAGGCGCCCAGGGAGGGACAGAGGCATGGCAAGCCACTGGTGAACACTCCACCACTTACTCAGAGGTGCCTCTCAGGTGAGCAGGAAAGGGAGGAAGAGACCAGCTTAGCACCGTGACAGTGGAATTGGAAGGTCACCTAGTCCTCAGGCTGAGGAGTGAGGCCCTGTGTAAGATGGTCCATGACTTTTGATGGCTCCACTGAAAATGTTTCAACTTCAGATGGTGTGAAAGTAATGTAAATTAGGTACAAGCTATACTTTGAATTTTGAATTTAGATCTTTTCCTGGGCTAGCAAGATGTGATGTGACCCTCTCTGTGACAGCGAGCCACTGCCTCAGTCAGATCCTCAGTCCCCAAGTCCCCAAGTGACCCTTTGGTGCACACTGTACTGCTAGGCGAGTAGCTTAGGAGTCAGGTGTGACAGGTTCATTTCTGACAGGCTGATGGAGCAAGGTTCAATGGGTTTGGTGGGATGTGACCCCATCATAGGTCAAACAACACCTGTACTTTTACTTCTAAAGGTCAGCGCCAGAACACTGTTAGGGGAACAGAGTTGCCCAGCTCTGCTTTCCGCCTGCTTTCCTGGGCAGTCGCAATCCCAGCACAGAACTCACGAGGGAAGGCCAAAAGGTGCTGTGACAAATGCAGGCAGGAGGCAGAAAGCTGGGGATAAAGGCCCAGGCCCAGGCATCTCCCTCTGGGGTTCAGATTGCTCCCTCTGTAAAGGGAAGAGGCCAGGTCCTGTACATCTCCCTCTGACTTCTTGTTGCTCTGTGCAAACCGAGCTGGGGTGCATGTGCTTGGTCTCGTGTGCCAAAGGAATGGCAACTAATGGTCTAAGGTCAGGAATCAGTGGCAGCTGGAGCTACAGGGTTCAGAACCGCTGTGTGACCTCTCTGCATGCATCACGACCCTTCCGGCTAGGTGGCCAGCAGCCTTGCATGTGCACAGGGACCATTTGCCAAATGAGTAACTGGAGGCTCCTTTGCCCCATGAATGGCCTCAGGACAATGAGTCCTCCCCAGCGGTGCAGCAATGTACAGACAGGGCAGTGCACACAGTGGACACTTGCTTTCTTCCAGTTTTAGAGGCTGGAAGTAAAGGTCAAGGTGCTGGCAGTACTGGCTCCTTTGGAGGCCTCTCTTCACATCCTTTTCCCTGTGCATGGTGTGCAGCGAGATCACTGGGCTCACTTCCTCTTTTTAAGATGAGACACTAGTCCGCTCATGTCAGGGCCCTATCCAGATGGTTTCGCTTAACCTTCATAATGTCCTCACAGGCTTGGTCTCCAGACAGTCACAACTGGGCTTAGAGCTTCCATGTGTGAATTTGGGGAGATGGGGACACAATCCGGTCCTTAACTATGACCTTCTTGTGTCCTCACATGGTTGTCCTTTGTTCTGCATGTGTCTGTGTCCTAACTGCCTCCTATAAAGACCCCAGTCAGATAGACTCAGGACCAGCCTCGTGACCTCATTCTACCTTAACTGTCTGGTCAAATCCCTGCCCCCAACACCGTCATCTTCTGAGGTTTTGGGATTAGGGCTCAACACAGGAATCTGTGGTAGGCGAGGAATTGGTGTGGAGCAGACATTTCTGGGAGTAACTGCCCCGTGAAAAGGATAACCCCATGTTCAAGGGTGACCACCTTCGACAAGGCTGGGAGAGCCAACAGGACAAGGCAACCAGGTTACCACTTGGTCTTGGAGCCACAAAAGCCAGTCTGACAGCTGTGGGTGACCTTGGAAGTCCTTGTGGGTGCAAACCATCATGTCCTTGACCTCTTGTGGCCTCAGTGTCCTCATCTGTGAAGTGGGAGTGATGGTACTTGTCAGATTCACAAAAACGTGGGATATGTGGGAAAGCACAGTGTGCCACAGGCACCTGGGTTCCCTGCAGCTGGCCAGAAGACTCTGCACTGAGGTCAGGCGGGTCTTAGCCACAGGAAAGAAGAGCCAATCCACTGGGTAAGCTTCCCAGTGCTGTTCCCGGGGTGGCAGCAGCTTCCTCCATTCCCCAGGTCAGTGACTGCCCATTCAGTTCATTCATTCACTCTCTGAGCACCAGCCAAGAGCCAGACTGGTGCGGCAAATCCCTGCTTGTGAGGAGCTTGTGGTCTTGGAAGGTGGACAGAGGGGAAAACAGAAACGATGGTGACATTATAGCCACAGTGGCAGCGGCCAAGGGGGCCGAGGGGGACAACGAATGGGTTCCCAAAGTGATGTCCGGCGTCTGGCAGCCTCAGCCGTGAGCAGGAGGGAGGGAGAGGCAGGTGGAGGGCGCTCTGAGGAGGTAGCCAGGGTTTGGGATGCTGAGATGGGGCCCTGAGCTCTGCCTGGTTGCCTCTACAGGGCAGCAGGAGCAGGAGTGTCTACCTCAGTGCTGGAAAGGTCCAGGCTGTGTGACTCCAGTGCCAGCCTCTGGCAGGCAGAAACCCACAGGCATCACTGGGCTCGATCCCTCCTGGCTGCAACTGGATGTCTGCCAGCCCCTGGGATCCTGCTGCAGGGCCACACGATGTCAAACAGGGCCACTGGCCTCCAGGGCCTTAGTGCAGGCAGAAGACAGATGAACCCAGGGATATCACAGGGCAGCAGCAGGAGGTAGGGACAGTGACACCACAAGGACCCTGTCCAGGGCTGTCTTAGTCACTTTTTCTTGTTGCTGAGACAAAATACCCAACACCCAAAGTTAAAGGAGAAAAGGTTTATTTAGCTCACAGTTTGTAGAGGTTTCCATCCATAATCAGCCAGCTCCAAAGACAGGGTGGCCTGGCACAGGGGAGTTGCATAGGAGAAACAGTTCATGGCAGGCAGGAGACAGCAAACGCAAGCAGCAACCAACTACTAGTAACTAGCAGCAAGCCTTTCTGTCCTTATATCATATGCAGGGCAGGTAACGCTCACACCTTTAATCCCAACCCCCTTAATCCTACCATTGCACCATGAATCAGTCACACACTCTAGATCCTCTCTAGATCCATCACACACTCCTGGCCACCATGAATCAGTCACACACTCTAGACCTTTGAAAAAGCTCCACCTCTGATTGCGTGAGGCTTTGGGGAGACATCTAGACACAAACCACAACAAGGGCCCACTCCTTGAGGACAGGGATGGACCTCTGCCCCTGGCAGCAGGTCCCTGAGCCTGCCGAGGGGCTGGTGTGAGGCACTTGCCAGCATCAGATGTGTTCCTGGGCTTTACCTTGGAGCTGTGAAGGTCCCCAAGCTGGGAGTAGGGAGGTGGAAGGGAAGGAATGGTCACCGTGTTCCTTCCTGCATTTGTCCAGGTAGTGTCACCTTGAAATGAGCACTGGGGGCTGCCTGAATGAACAGTAGTCATGTGGGCAGAAGGGATCCCTGCTCAGGCACCCGTAGATCTGGTCTCATCTGACTTCGGCCACAGAAGCTTGCATGAGCTTCTCTCCACCCCAGGCTCTGCTCTGTCCCCTGTGTTCTAGCATCCCTGTGGGTGTCTATGAGGGGGAGCAGAACCGCATGGCTTTGGTTTACCGTCCAGCTCAGCGCTGACTCCCTCTGTAGAAAGCCACCCGACTTCCTCGTGCCTTAGTTTCTTTGTCTGTAAAATGTAATCGTGATAGAACATTCCTCAGAGGTCATGTTAAGGGAGTTAATACACACAGTGCACTCGCAACTGACAGTCTCCACTCTATAAATTTTAGATTAAAAGGCAAAGAAGCAACCTTGGAAAACAGTAACAAAGCTGGAGCGCTTACACTTGCTGTTTGCACAATTTATAACCAGCACTAGTATTGAAGACACGACACCGACCTAAGACTAGACCTATAGATCAGTGGAGCAGGACAGCCCGGGAAGAAATTCTTATGAATATGGGCAATTGCTATTTCACAAGAATACTGAGATAATTCAATGGGGAAAAAGAATATTTTCATCAGATGGTGTTGTGACAACTGGATATTCACATGCAAAAGAATGACCTCGGGCCCTTACCTTGCAGGATACAAAAAACAAACAACCACCACCACCAACAAAACCAACTCAGAATGGATGGTACATCATAATGTAAAAGCTAAAAGTATAAATTTCCTAGGAGAAAACATAGGAATAAATCTTCATGACCTTGGATTAGGCAAAACCTTCTAAGATATGACACCAAAAAAAAAAAAAAAAAAAAAGCAGCAAAGAAAACCTGACAAAGTAGACTTCTTCAAAATTAAAAACATTTATGCTTCAATAAACACACCAAGAAGATGAAAAGACAACCCATGGAATAATAGACTATTTGCAAATCATATGCTCAGATAGGGCCTTTATGGCCAGACTAAATAGAGAACTCGTACTCAATAATGGACAATTCAATTAACAAATGGGCAAAAAGTTCGAACAGACATTTCTCCAAATATCCATTTCAATGTAGATAAAGATACATTCCTCTGAGATATGCAAATGGCCAGTGGGCAGGTGGAAAGGTGTTTAACAGAAGTTATTAGGAAAATGCAAAGCTACACCATAATGAGAAGCCACCCCCCACTCCCACTAGGATAGCTAAAATAAAGACAGTGACAAGGGCTGGCAAGGATGTGGGAAAACTGGAGCCCTTACCCACTGTAGGTGGGACTGTGAAACAGGGCAGCCACTCCACCGTAAAAATGTCTGGCAGCCCCGCAAAAGCTTAAAGAGAATTATCATATAACCCAGCCACTCCACTACATGTGGGTGCATGGCCAAGAAAAAGGAAAGCATGTGTTCCTACCAGCGTGTGCATGGATGCAGGGTTAATTATGAGAGGCAAAAACTGGAAACAACTAAAATGTCCACCAACCGATGAGCAGATAGACAACACGTGACATCTACATGTAACACGGCTCAGCCGCAGGAGAGGAATGAAGCGCTGATCCAGGCTACTAGTGATGGCGAACCTCACAGAGCTTGCAGTGATACGAACAGCCCACTGCGGCCCCCATGCCATAAGTTCGCCCTCACCGGGCCACACTCTGGGCGGCCCTTGAGGTTGTACTCTGTGACAGAGGCCAGACACACAAAGCTCTAGCAAAGGTCTAGAACATGCTAATCCCTTGAGCTTTGAAAAGGTCAGTGCTTGCCTAGGAGCGTGGTGAGAGAGAAGAATGGGGTGACTGCTAATAGGCTCTCTGGGGGGTGCCAATGCCCTAGAACTAGACTGTGGCACCATACATGATTGTTTGACTGCGCTGAAACTACTGACTCATACACTTCCAAAGGGTAAATTCATAAAGCGATTTTACAAAGGAAGGAAGCAATAGATTCAGACCCCCCACATTCTTCGCACGCGTGTAAAATGAGATGAATAGTTCCACATGCACAGAATTCTCGCCAGATTCAAATATCGTAATGTAAGGGAAAAACTGTTCAGCGAGCACACTACGAATATGAGAAAGCCTGATTTATTTATTTTATTAGTGCTTAGCGGGGATTCGTGGGCTGTGTATAATGCATGAGCTTGTATATTACATTACTGATGTATGGGCCCATCTGCCCCCCTGCCAGATCACATCTGAGTGGACGCGCGTGCTGAGCTCTGCAGGTGCACTCTGGCCTCCTTGCTGGGTGGAACTCAGAGCCAGGCCTAGGGGGCGAGGCATGAGGAGGGGGTGAGGTTTCAGCAGAGCCTGGGAAGGGCCCTGCAGTGGACCCCATGCTGTGTCCAGGCAAGAGACATCTGTATCACCCACCCTTCCCCTTTCTAACCCCCAGCCCGCCTGCTCAGAATTACTGTCACCTCCCACCTGGCCCTTCTGCGGAGGCCTTTTCCTGATGACTGCTCCTTGTTCCTGTCCTCTCTGGGCCTCGGGTCAGGAAGAAAACCTTGTCCATCCTCCCATCTTCTCAATCACTTCCCTTGTAACTAAGACGCAATACCCAACACCCACAACTTAAAGGAAGAGAGGTTTATTTTGACTCGTATTTGAGGCCATAGCTGGCCAGCTCCAAGGCAGGGTGGCATAGCAGAGGGGCATGGCAGGGAGTAGCTGCTCAAGGCATGGCAGACAGGAAGCAGAGGACCTAGGGAGGAGTCATGGGCAAAGCCATGGCTCCAGTGACCCACCTCTTCTAATCAGGCCCCACATCATAACAGCAAGTCAGCTATAGCACCTCCATAACCCAGTCACCTTCTAAAGGTTCCATCTATGATCATATGAGACTTTAGGGGAATGTCCAGGATGGGTCCTACATGGCCCACTTTCATACCTGCTTGGCTGAGACCAGGCAGGAAGAGTTGCTGAGTTCCCAATGTGGCCCTCAATATTACTGGCCTCCCATGGAGGTTGCCCCAGGGAAAGATGAATTCTGATCCCAAGTCCTCATCTATCACCACTGGGTGTGGACTGTGACAAAGGGTGGTGAGGTCCTCTGGCCTGGCCTTCCTGTTTGACCCAGGGAAGCCACTGGACATGTGTGGGGCAGCAAAGACCTGAGGATGAAAGCTCAGAGAAGCAATGCCCATGCAACGTCCCTCTATCTGCTACTGTTAGCTGAAGTCGGAGCCAGGTTCTGCCTGATGCAGCCAGACCTGGTTTGTCTCCACTTGCCTACCACCCTGGAACCTGCCCAGCCTTGTGTCATGTTTCTTGTGCATAGAATGGCATAACACTTGTACCTCTTGATGGGAACAGTTGTGAGGTTCAAAAAGGTGGGGTGAAAGAAACTTCTTTCAGGCTGCCAGCCTCAGAAAATGTTTACAGTTCCTCAGGGTGACCTTGGACAGGGATGGTGTGGCCAGCAAGCTGAGGGTCCATGATGCTGGCCAACTATATCATATACTCTTGCCATCTCAAATTCGTTCAGAATGTGCTGAGCAACGGATGAATGAATTATTAAGTGTTCTCTGTCTGAGAAGAGCCAGAGTTGTTCTTTTGTTCCTCTTATGCATTTAGACGAAGCCTGTTTTGGGACCCTTCACTGTGTTCACTTGCATCTGCAGTTGTTCCTTGGGTCTGGAGGAACTGGTTTCTGTCATGGTTTTAGATCTAAAATACCCCCTCTCATCTCAAGTGGTGGGATCAAGGGGGTGCCATACTCATTGGTGGGTTCACCCATTGATTAATTCAGTAGTGGGTAACTGTGCTATTAGGAGGTGGGTGCCTAGTTGGAGGTGCCCAGTGGGGATGTGACCTGGAAGGGTGCGCCCTTGTCTCCAGCTCCTTCTCTCCCTGTCTCCTGGCTGCCATGGGGTGAGCAGCTGTCCTCCACCCAGGCCTTTCTGCCATGCTGTTTCTGCTTTGGAGCAAGACGACCATGGACTGAACCCACTGTAAACTGTGTCAAAATAAACCTTTCCTTTAAATTGTGGATGTCAGGCAATTTGTCCCAGAGACAGGAAAGTGACAGTTTCAGATACCAAAATCCTCCAGTACTCAAGCCCTGCCTATGAAATAGCATAGTATCTGCACACATCCTCCTGGAGACTCTAAATTATCCCCAGGTACTTATGATACCGAACAAAATGGAGGCACTATGTGCATAGCTGTCAAACTGTATTGTTTAGGGACTCATGATGCCCCCCCAAATTTGTACAAGTTCAGTACAAATGAAATATTTCCAATCTCTGGTTGGTTGGAGTTGAACTTGGGGAGCCCAGGGTGTGGAGAAAGGCTGAGCCACTGGGCTCAAACGTGGGGCACCTGGAGCATCTGTCCCTTTCCTCTTTTGGTGTGGTGGAGCAGAGCTTTTCTTCCTGCCTCCTTCTGATCGCCTCTCTCAAAGTTCAGTGCCACGGCCCTCCTGGCCAGTCTTGTGCTGTTCTCCCTGAGGGGCCCCACCATGGCCTTGGCTTCACGCCCTGGGCTTCCCTAACCCTTTTCTGCACCTCCAGCCCCATCTCTGTCCTGTGCTCCACACACACACCCCAAAGGTCCCCACACTGCTTTCTGGTGATATCCCCATCTCCACTGCTGCACTCCTGCTGTCCTGCCATGACAGGTGTGTGAACAGGTCAATGTCAGGACTTTGTCCAGGTCCCCTGTGGCTCCCCCAGTTCCTGGCATACAGTAGATGTTCAACTGTATCCACTGGATGCTTTAATCTGCTTGAGAGCGGGCTGGATCACTCCATAGAGTTCTTGGAAGGGTCCTGAAAGGGCACTTTTGTCAAATTGAAGGACCCAGGGTCCCTGCAGGGTGTGTTACCCTGAGAGGTAGCAGAGTTGAATGAGAAGCCACCATCATTCAGCATTTCAGATAACTTCATAAAAGCAGATCTACTACAGACTGAAAAAGACACAAGATGATTCCAGAAGAGCACTAGCATATCCTCTCACTGTACCCAGGGTTCCTTTCGGCCCTACCCTGGATGCATGTGCTTCTGTTTGTGTGTTTGTGACATAACATAGAGCTCCAGCAACAAGCAAGGGACTTTACTTAGGGGCAAGAGGTCCTATCTGAAGATATGAAGGACTTGGAACAGTGCTGGCATCTTCCCTGGCAGAGCCCTCTGTGCCTATCTGCATGGGCAGTCTGCATGCTTATGCGCCACCTAGACCCCAGAAAATCCAGGTCACAGTGGGCACTTGGTCAGCACTGTCAGGAGCCTATGTCTGAAGTCTTCATCCCTAGCTGGGATGCAGGTGAAGTGGCCCTTGCTGTGTTACATGTGGCGGCCATCACAAGCCCAAGCACAATTCTTCTACCTTGGACTTATCTTGCTGGTTGGAGAAAGAAATAGTGCCGTCACTGCTTCCATTCAGGCTGGGGGGCTCCGTCGAGGTGGAGAGCAGGGCTTAGGCAGGAGAGTGGGCAGGGAGAAAATGAGACCTATCCAGCTCTCTGAAGCACTGTGGGGCCTCGGGTTGAGCTGGAGCCAGAGAAAGGGACATTCCCTACCCTGCCTGGGAGTTTGGAATGTGAACGTCTGAATTTTCCAGAATTTCTGGATTTTGGTAACCAGATGCTCAGTTTGTTTGTTCATTCATTAGAAAACATCAGAGGAACCAGGCATGGTGGCACGTTCCTGTATTCCCAGTGCTCAGCAGGGTGAGGCAGAATGGTTGCCACAAGCTGGAGGCCAGCCTGAGCTTAACAGTGAGTTCAAGGCCAGCCTGGACTACATAGCAAGACCTTGTCTCAAGAAACCAAAAACCATCGGATGCCTATGAAGTGCCAGGCAGTGAGCCTACTACCAGAGAGACAAAAACCCAAACTGGGGCTCCACCCCGGAGGTTGTCATGGGGAAGAGAAGGCCTGTCTCCAAGGCTGTGCTCACAGAGGTGTTTGGACCTTTTTAAGCAGGTTTGTGATGGAGAAACAGAGACTGGCCTGGGCCTGTTATGCTTGTGGGAAATGAGGCTGCATCATGGTGGGTGGGGTGCTGTCCACTCAACGGATGCTCAGTTCACCCTGCTGTCAAGACCTCACATCCAGCAAGACCCTGGGAGGCACCTACTGTGTGCAGCCACCTGGCTCCTGAAGTTCCCAGGCGCTTCTCCTTCATTGCTGCGGGGCCTGGGAGGAAATGCCATTTCGTGCCTGCTCTCTCCTGCATCCCAGCTGCCACCGAGGCTCAGCTGATGTCAGACACATGGACGAGGAGGGCTAAAAATAGCTCTGATCTGATGTGCGGCTCCCAGGGGCCGAGCTGGCAGCTGGCCCTCCACTTTGCTCCCCACAGTCTCCCTTCCTGTGGAGGCCACAGCGGCAGCGCATGCCAGAAACAGGCCCTGGATAAAGGCGACAGACAGACCTGCAACCCAGGTTGACTGTGGGTACAGGCCAGGTGGATGTAACCATGTGCTCACAAAGGTCATGCGCATGAACAAGCAAGTGGTGGTGGTGGTGGTGGTGGTGGTGGTGGTGTGTGTGTGTGTGTGTGTGTGTGTGTGCCATGTCTGGGGATGTATGTGTGTCCTCTGTGTGGCACCATGTGTCCTCACAGTGTGTGTCCACCTGTGGGGTGCCCACGTGGAGCGTGTTCCCATAGGTGCTTGTGGGTGGGTGCAAGTGTGTGCATGAATGTGAAAGAGTGTGTGCAGCAGCCACATGCAGTATAAGGGTGCGACCCCCTCCAATGGCCACTTATGTTCAAATGTGCCACAGAGATAAAGGCGTTTTGATGACAGCAAAGAGCCTGCAGGTGGGTGACTATTATTAACTTCACAGAGAAACCCTATCCTGCCTTTGAGGTGGGCTCTATGTGACTTTCTGGAAATCACTGAACAGAACTTGGCCCAAAAGGATCAGTGCACCACTGGAGCCCCGCTGCTGCTGCTGGAGGCACTGTGGATGAGCCTCTGGGGACCAGTGTGCTTTCCTGGCCTTGGGTCCCAGGGCCTCCTTGGTGAGCCCAGGGGTTGCAGGTGGCACTGCCTGAGACACAGAGGGTTGGGGCTGGGGCTGGGGTGCAATGTCAGGCCAAGTCCAGCCCAGTCCAGCTCCTCCAGCCCTCCATGGCTCTCAGCAGCCACTAGGCTGCATGACCAGGAAGACTCTGAGCTCAGAAGGCTGGGACCTGAGCCTGTCCCTACACCTCAGTAGTGTGCAGGTGTTCTGCAGGGTCCTCGGTACTGGTCAGGACTGGGGACCTGCTGGGAGCAGAGCAGGGCTGGGCCTCCCTTCAGGGGCTTAGGATCCTGAGGGGGACAGAGCCTAACCACAGCTCCCACACATCCTCAGCAGTGCCCTACTGTGTGGGTTTTTGTTTCCACACCGGCTGGTGAGCAGCCAGTCCCTTTCCATTTCCTATCTCCAAAGGGGCCCCTGGGGTTGGTGCCCGCACGGCAGGACCTGCCCAGTGCCCAGTGCTCCTGCTGGTGCATGCTGGCCTCAGTTAGCACCCCTTGTCCAGTCCCCAAGTGCCAACCTGCATGCCATTCCGCAGCTGGGACTTCTGGAGCATTTGGTGCCCAGGGCTGAGGCTCTGCAGGGGATGTGGGGATTAGGAAGAGGGGCAGAAGGAACCAAAAGTGGAGGCTGTGCAGCAGGAGGAAAGGAGGAAAGGCCTCCTCTCAGGCCCTGCCCAGCTGATGGCTGCACCCAGAAGTTGGGGGCCCCACTCCATCTGTGGTGTGTGAGGGGCCCGATCTGGTGGCCCAATCACTGTGGCAGCTGAGTTGCCTGCTCCCCAACCCAGCACCTGTCCGCACGTAGCTGCTTGTGTGGTGATCCAGGCCCCAGGAGGAGCAGTGGGGAGCTGCTGGCTCCCCAGTCAGTTTCTGCCTGGAGATGATCCCTGATTCTGGGGCACTGGCCAGCCAAGGATCAAAGTGTTTTGCTGGTGACAGGCTTACGAGACTTCTGCACAGGGAAGTGTGGGACAGCAGGGGTCATGGTCACTGGGTACACATCTTCTATGTCATGGGTAAGTGACACTGCTCCGGACTGAAGGGCGCAACTGGGGCCTGAGAAGGAGACCCAGCCCCAGGGAAGGCAAATGCTTGATAGTGTGGCTTTGCTCCTAGGACAGCCTTGCTCCCCTGCCCTCCGCTTCCCTTCCTTTCCCTTCTTCCCTCTCCCCAACTCTTCCCTCCCTCCTTTCATCTGTGTCTGTCCCAAATCCTTATCCCCTCTTTTCTTTCCTTCTTTTAACTACAAATGCCCCAGACTTACAGAGGTTCAACTTATAATGCTCTGACTTTCCTGTGCTGTGACAGTGGCCTGCCTTCAGTAGAACCTACACATGGGCTTTGAATTTGGGTCTTTTTCGGGTCTGATGATATTCAGCATAGTCTTCTCGATGCTGACAGCTGCATGATCCCAAGGGAAACAACTAACCCTTCCAGAGCACTGGAGAGCTGAGGTGTGGGCCTCAGTGGTTGGGTGTATCAGATGCAGTTTTGATCTATAATACTTTCAATTTAAGACAGCCTTATTGGGACATTACTTCCTCATAATTCCAGGAGTGTCACTAACCCAGTCTCAGAGCAGACATGTGCTGGAATGTCACCTAAGTGGAACCACAGGATATATGACTACCAACACAGGCAGGTCCTGAAGAGTAAGGCCTTAGAGCCATCATATCAAAGGAGCCTGTCCTGAATCCCCCAGTATGAATGTACGTACTTTTTTTATCCATCTCCCTGTTGAGGGCTACTTAGTAACTATGAGTAGGGCTGCAAAAACATTTGTGTACCTGCTCTTTTTGTGGGGACATAAGTTTTTGTTTCCAGAATAAAAACCAAGGCATGGGATTGCTGCCTGACAGGGCGGGAGTGTGGTTAACTTTATGAGACTGTCAGCTATTTTCCAGGGAGCCTGGCCGTCTGCTTTCATTCCTGCCTGCTGCAGGCATTCCCGTTGCTCCACACTCCCTCCAAGCTTGATATTGTCAATTTAGTACACATTTTAGTGATTTCCATAGTATGAAGTACTGATTCATTGTGTTTTTAAATTATGATTTTATATTTATTGATTGATTTTACAATTTTGAGCTCTCTTCCTGTGCTTGTTTGCCCTTGTATGCCTTCTTTGGAGAAATGTCTGCTCAGAGGTTTTGCCTGGTTTGGAATACTGGGTTGATTTGTTGTTTTACTGATGGTCTTTGAGAGTCTTACATATTCTGCAACATGTGGATCCCCAACGTCTTCTCCTAGCCCAGGAGTGGTGAACCTACCGCATGTGTGCCACAGCAAGCTGTTTGTATCATCGAAAGCTGTAAAAGGTTCACCATCACTGTCCTAGCCTGTCTTTTCCTTCTTGTAACAATGCCATCACATAACAAAATTCTTTTTGATGAAGTTTCATTTATCAAATTTTCTTTTGTGGATCATGCTTTTGCTGTCATAAGTAAGAACTCTTTGCCCAAGGCAAGGCCACAAAGATTTTCTCCTAGATTTTCCTCTTAAAGTCTCTCTTTTACATCTTAATCTATGCTACATCTTGTTCATCATTGTGCATGAATGACTAATTGTTTCTGTTTCATTGGGAAGACTTTCTCTTCTCAGTTAAGTTGACCTTGCACCTCTGTAAGAAATTACCGAAGCCTTCTTGGAGAGTTCAGGTCTCGCAGGTGGCTATATGGCACATGGATGCAAAAGCAAGATAAAGAGAGAATATTCTTCAGAAGTTCTGGGATGACCCATGTTCTCTGTGGAACAAAAGTCCACAAGTCCAAAAGTTCATGCATTTTATTGGTATCAATCAGGGAGGTGGGTGGGGTTGCAGCAGAGTGCTAGGGAAAAGAAACTTTGCAAGCATTAGTTGTAAAGGCCTCCAGTTAGCAGTGCAATGGATAGCTTGATTTATGCAAGGCCGGCACCTTTACTGCCAGAGAGGTATAATTCTGAGTCCCATGGCTTCAAGTGAGATGTTGTCTCATGTCTTAACCCTGGGATCTCACAGGTTCTTGCTTAAGCCACCATTCTGGCCATCAGCAGAGGGGGAATTCTTGCCCACATGTGCAGTGAGATACATTGGCATCTCAGCGGGACTCGATCACATTCTGTTAGCCAATTAAAGGAACATCTGGTTCAATATAGCCAGCTCTGTATATCTCAGTGAATAGGGTTGAAGTAAAGGTCAGAGAAAGATGGAGGTAAGGGGCTTCATTTCTCAGGAGAGCACAGCTTGGTCCTCCCACAAGAAATCAGCCATAATTATATGGTCTGCTCCTGGGCTCTGTTCTGTTCCCCTGATACACTGTTCTGCCTGCCAGTGTGACACTGTCTGTAGTCTTATAGTAAGTATCCAAATCATAATGTGACTTCCTCAAATTTATTCTTTTTCAAAGTTGTTTTGGCTATTCTAGGTCCTTTGTCTTTCTATATTTTGGAATCCCAAAGAAACATCTGCTGGTACTTTTATTTTTATTGAAATTACTTCTAATGTATACATCAATTGGAGGCAACTGTCACCCTTACAATAGTGCATCTTCCAATCCATGAGCTTGGTATGTCTCCCACCACCTAAATTTCCTTTGATTTCTTTCATTATCATTTTGTAGCTTCAGCATGCAAACATGGCACATTTTATTAGACTTTTATCTAAGAACTTCATTTTTTGGAGCTGATTTAAATAGCATATATTTTTAAGATTTCAGTTTCCCATTAATAGTTCATAAAATGCTATTGATTTTTACATGCTGATATTATACTGTAAGACATTGCTATATTTATTAATGAATTCTGTGAAGTTTTTGTAGCTACTTTGGATTTTCAGTCTCAGCAATTGCGTCATTTGGGGGCAGTTGTACTTCTTTCTTAGCAGAAATATATTTGTATATGTTTGTCTTTGACTTTGTGCATGGGCTGGCCTCCTAGTATCATGCGAAATAATGGAGAGTAGAGGGAAATGGGGGGGGGATAGACTTCATGGCCTTATTCCTGACCTTAAGACAAAGCATTCCATCTTTTATCATTGAGTATGATGTTAAATTTTCTCATTGAGTACAATATTAACTGTAGGTTTTTGTAAATGCCCCATGTCTACATCAGGGTAAGGAAATGTCCTTCTACGTTTAGTTTGCTAAGAGGTTTGTTTTTTAAAATCATGAGTGGATGTTAAATTTTGTCAACTGTCTTTTTTCTGCATCCATTGAGGTAACAGGTGGTTCTTGTGAATAATATCATAGATTATTCAGCTGTTTTTTGAATACTGAACTAGCCTTCTAGTTTACAGATAAAGTCCAGTTGGAGCTGATGTATCATTCCTTGGACACACTATTTGATTTGCTAATATTTTTAAGACATTTACATCTTTATTTAGAGCAATACTATTGTCTTCAGTTTCATTTTCCTGTGTCAAGTTTGTCTGGCTTTCATTTTGGGGTAATGCTGGTCTCATAAAATGAATAAGGAGGTCTTCCTTCCTTTTCCATTTTCAAAAAAAAAGCATGCAGATCTGGCATTGTTAATACTTTAAGTGACTTGCAGAATTTACTCCTTTCTTAAAAAGAGGTTCACATAAGATCTGGGCTCAGCCCTGTTTGGGGCTTTAAGGGTGGGTTGCACTCTGCAATCGAAGGTTTCCAATGTCACTTCTGCAAGCAAGGGACTGTAGGTCCCGATAGGCAAACCTCTTTAGCCTCCTCCCCTTGTGGAAAGCTCTTATTTTCCGCAGCAGCCAGGCATGGGCAGAGCCCTTGCTAACTCCCAGTGGAACAAAGTGGCCTGGCCAAGATCTTTTCTGAGTTGGCTGAACCACGGCTGTGTGATTTTGCAGCAATCACTCAGCCTTTTTGGACCTCAGGTAAGTAAACAGAAGTAGTAAACTACGCCTCCTTGAAGTGCTGATGCAGAAACGCGTGCTCACAGAACTCACGGGTTCTGGAGTCAGGGATATAAGGAGTTGCAAACAATTCCATGGCTCCCAAAGGACGGGGCAGAGGCGAACACAGTAGCTGACAGGGAGATGGGAGGCGTGCACCCCAGGAAGCAGGGATCACTGCTACCAGGTGGTGGCCTCTGCTGGCCGCCCATGCTGGACACTCACATTCTCAGAGGCTTCCACTCCTGCGACATATCCTGGCTCTGGATCCCACTCCAGACCAAGGCTCAGAGACGAGAGGAGTTGTCCCCAAGGTACACAGCTGTGTGGCAGAGCTGTGAGGAAACCCAGGCTTCTGGGCAAACCCTGCTTTTCCACTGCCATGAGGGGAGCAGGCCGGACTCCGTCCTGAGGGCAGAGACAAATGGGGCCCCTGAGAGGTATGTGATGTAAGGGCACTGGCTGCCTGATGCAAAGCCCTGTGCAGCCACTTACGTAGCTGGGTAGACTGAGGAACTTCTCTGTGCTGCAGTTTGCCACCTGTGAAATGAGGCTAATATTGTGTGCATCTTGCAGGGTGGTTATGAGGATTAAAGGAGTTAGCACTCTGAAGAAGAATGAGGTGATAAAATCTCAGAGGCCGCTCAGAGGCCTGCAGCCTGTCCTTCCTGCTGCAGTTGGGTGGCCAGGGCCATGTCAGGAGGTGACTCTCCTGTTGTGACACAGTCCAGGGGCCACAGACCAGGCCCAGTTCCAGCCCCTCCCTGCATGGACAGCTGTGCACCTGGGAGGCGGTGAGACAGGAGGTGACACAGGTATGGAAGCAGACCCAGGAGGAGCGGGTTGGTGTCTCCTCTCCTGGGCCCTTTCCCCAGGGGAGGTGAGCATTCTGGAACCTGAAAGGGAAGGGAGGACTCGGGAGTTTGGAGGCGTGGCAGCTGCGTGTCACTTGTGTGGCCTGTTCCGCTTGTCACCTGTGTGACCTGTGCCTTCCCCTCGGGACGCTGCACCCCAGGGGCGCACCGTGCCTCTCTGTCCCTGCATCGGCGCTGTCTGTCGCAGAGGGCGCGCGCCCTAGGTATGAGATCACCGGTGTGCAGCGTCCCTCCTGCGACGCTTAGGGTCTGGCGCCACCATGTGGCCGCCGGCCAGGCTATTTGTGCGGAAAGCTGGAGGACCAGATAGAAGTAGTTGGCAGGGTAGCATCAGAGGCCATCCAGACCAACCCAGTGGAGACAGGAGAGAGGACTGCAGGGCAGGAAGAAGGAGAGCAGACCACTCCCACCACCACCCCCAGCTGGCGTTTCCTGGGAAATGAGGTGGCGCATCTGGGGACACTTGGAGGAGGAATGCCTGCACGCTTGGGGACAACAGCATGTATGGGCAGGAGGGACAGGGCCTTTGTGCTGTTAGGGGACAAGCGATGTCAGGGAGCCAGAGACCCTGGCTCTGCCTCACCATCCCTGTGTGATTGAGACAGGGGTCAGCTCACTCTCTGGTTCCGGGGTCCTCGGCCATACAGCAGCAGCAGACTGGGTCAGTGTACGGACCTCACTGTGCTGCAAGCCAGTGCCCATCACCTCCGGCCCAAGAGAGCATGGGGAGATGGGGGCTCTCACTCCAGGGGGAGCTGTGTGCTGACACCAAAGCTGGACAAGATGGTCACCATGGGACCCCGGCGTGCTGTGTCTGGCACCTGTTCGCTGGGGGGCTTTGGGACAGCTCTGGTTGTGTCCCTGCTATGCCCTGGGAGGCTGTCCCAGAAGAGCTAAGTCAGCTTCCCCTGCAAGCACTCCTGTCCGATTAGCATGTGCTGGGCTGCTTCTTTTCCTCCACCCTGGCACTGGTGGGCAGAGAGGCCAGGCCGTGGGGAGGATGGAGGGTGGAGGGGCAGAGAAGTGCCCCTTTGCCCTGGGAAGAGCAGATCTCAGCGAACTGAAGTGTTGGCATCACCTCAGACCTGGATGGACAGGCTCAGTTCTGCCACCCGATCCCCCCTTCAGCAGCTGGCCACGTGTGCGGGTAGGACAGGGTCTGAGGTCTGAGTGTTCCTCTTTGTGGTCTGGTCCTGGGTGGAGTCTACGCCCAGGCACGAAGGCAGAGCTGAGTTTTGGATCAGATACCACTTCTGACTGGTGAGACCCACAGTACAGGGCTGTACTGGGTGCCTTTCTCTCTCCCTGCTTTGAGTCCTTTCTACTTCTCTCCCTGATTTTCCCTCTCTCTTCCTTGTCTTGGTCTGTGCATCTCCCTCCCTCTCCCTCCCTGGTGGCCCACAGTTCTACTGATGGGGCGGGGCAAGCAGCTTCCCTCCCCCTCTGAGCATCTCCCCTGGTTCCTTGGCGATGTGAATTACCAGGCAGTGTCCCAGGAAGAGGCGACAACTCGTGCGAAGTTGCCACAGCCAGCAAGTGGCAGAAGCTGAAACAACCAAAATCCAGGGCTTTGCTTCAGCTCTGAGCTTCAGGCTCCCCACTGGTTAAACAGTGCTCACTAGACCTGGCCCTCGCGGCCTCCGAGGACTCCATGAGCCAGCAGACCTGCGGTGCCTGGCCAGGGCTGGCACCCTTCACCCTCCCCCGATCATCTCCCCAACAGAGTGACTTCTTTCTTGGCTCTTGCTTTAGTTCTCAGTGGGGGTGTCTCTGTCCACTGTGAGGTGTATCCCGAAGTGGGTCCCTTTAGGACAGTCACCCGAACCTCCTCCAAAGTCCTCTGGTAACCCAGACAGAATGCCATAGCACCGTTCTCCAGATGCTGAAGGGGGGACCCAGTGCTAGCACATTTGTTGCAGGTCATGAGAAGCGGGAAAGACAGGCGAGAAGGGATGTCAAGAGAACAGGGGTGAGGCCAGAAAGGACAAGGCTGGGGACCGTGAGACCTGTGGGCTATTCTGAGCACAGTGGAAAGCTGTGGCAGGCCAGCAGAGGTAGTGGCACCGTCACACTCTGGATCTGCAAAGAGCACTTCGGTTGCAGGTGAAGAGGTTGTTAGGCAGCAGAGTGCACAGTGCAGGCTGATGAGGAGGCTTCTGTGTCGATGCTGGCAGGTGGGGGCAGTGCGGACAGACAGGGCCATCCATTGCCCCAAGTGGGTACTTGGAAATGCTTGAGGACAGCATGACCTTGATGGAGTGTCACTCGCGCACTGCATCTTTAGGACTCAGGCTGGGCATTTCACAAGGCTCAGTAGTGTATGTCAGTTTCTCCCACTGGCCTGGCACCTGCTCTGAAGCTCCCATTCTTGATCTGATTGGGTTCACAAAGCCAGGACTTTCTGGCTCTTGGCTGGTTTTACCCCTCTTGCCTGGGGTTGAAGACACAACTGCAGGGTGAGTGCCCGCGATGCACATCTCCTAGCTAATCAATTGCCCACCAACCTAGAGGCTGTGATGAAAGAGGAGGGACAGGGGCACAGCGCTGGGACAGCTGGCTCAAAGCCCCAGTTTGCAGAGTTGACCTCGAGCCTCTGCTGTCCACCGGTGCCTGAATTGTTTGCCCCGATACCCTCACAGAGTCTGGGTGTCATCCTGAGGGTAGGATCTGTAGATGCGAGACTACCCAGGGATGGAGGCTCCCTTGTGGTCTCTGGGCCTCCCTGGTGTTGAGGGGGACACACAAGGCTCAGTGGACAGTGGCCTGGGGCCAATTCCTACATGCTCTGCCATCCAATCCAGCCTGAGCAGGTGACTGCTCAGAGCCCCAGTTGTCCTTCATGCCATCAGTGAGAATTATGCCCATCTGCTCATCACCTGGGTGTGGCCAACCCAGGAGCGGTACTCATAAATACCTTCCTCTCCAGGGTGCCTAGAGGGGGTCACCCTGCCAGAATGCCCCTCAACCTTGAACCTGGGGAAGCCCTCATGCCTGCTGATCTCACCTGAGATGCCTAACTGGTCGGCCCTGAGGTAGCAAGACTCGCTTGTTGCCTAGATAAGCCGGTGGAGGCCCGGAAGGGGAGGATTCCCGACCCCTGGGCCTTAGCTCCACATTCTTAGGCCGGAAGAACCCCAGACTCTCAGCCAGGCCCCTGGGGACTTCTGCCACAGCAGGTGGGAGGGGAGACAGACTCAGGTGGCTCTTGGTTTTAGGTGACGTCTGCTGGTTCGTACTGCAGCCCCTGCGCCCACCCACGCTTCTGTGATCTGTCTCCTGTCTCCTGGCAGGTATATCCGCACCATGTACCTGGGGATTCAGAGCCAGCGGCAGAAGGAACACCAGCGACGCTTCTACTGGGCTATGATGTACGAATATGCAGACGTCAACATGCTGCGCCTCCTGGAGACCTTCTTGGAGAGCGCCCCCCAACTGGTGCTACAGCTCTGCATAATGATCCAGAAGAACAGCGCCGAGACGCTGCCCTGTGAGTGCCGCGCCGGCTGCGTCCCGCCAGGTCCCGCCCCACCCCGCCCCGGCGGCCCCGCCCACTTCAGGCCCTGCCCCCCTCTCGGAGGGATAGGTGGCTTTGACCCACATGAAGGTCCCTGGATGCCCAGCTCAAGGCAATGCTGACGTGACCCACACGGTGGTCCCGAGTGGCACATGTTTCCCCGACCGCCCTCTGCGAGCCTGCTCAGCCTTCCCAAGACACCTTGATCCCATGGGCAGCGCACAGAGGGAGTGCCTGGGGCGGCAGAGCCAGCCAGGTCCCAGCGGAGTGCAGGGCCCTCGGTCTCCCGATTAGGCGGAGCGGCGCCAGAGTCCGAATCCTGTTAGATGTCCGGTGTGGTTTTTTTCAACTGTGCTGCTCTGGCTTCAGGCTCAGACTTGTAAGACAGGCTGCAGGGGCTGTGCTCCCCTTGGGGGATGGGGGTGGCACACACCTGCCCCTGACCCCACGCGGTCTCCAGGCACCTCAGGAGCCCAGCACAGTGCAGACAGCACTGGCCTCTGCTGCAGGAGAAGCTCTCCCGAGGTCAGACGTGCTGGTCCAGGCCAAGTCTCAGAACATAAGCAAAGGGAACGGGAGCTCCCGCAGGGCAGAAGGCCTCGGACAAGAAGGCCAGAAATGGCAACTCCCGCGGAAGATGGGGTAGTCTGGGAAGACATGGGATATATGAATCCTAACATCTGAAGAGATGTCACAGGGAAGTAAAACCATCGTAAAGGGCAGTGCAAGTGCCAGGGGGACATCAGTACAGGTGGGAGACATTCCATCCTGCCATGGGAAGATGGTCTCAGGAGGTAGTGAGTGCTCATCGCTAGGAGTACTCACGCAGCTGAAGGGATTCATCACAGGAGCTACTGCAGAGGCTCACAGAGGCATGCACGACCTGGCAGCTGAGGCCGCTGGGGAGAGGCGTCTGCCCTTGTCGTGCCTGCTCCTCCCAGCCAATGGGTCTCCTGGGCTGTTACTCCAGAGCAGTCCTTATACAGTGTCTGCTGCGGCCGGTGATGCTTTTATTGTAGCTCTGAGTTGGGTCCAACCAATGAGATCTGTGGTGGTGGGCTTTGGGATGACTCTGCCCACCCTACATTGCTGCGAATGCTGTAGATGGATAGAAAGATCACTGATGCCATCCTGACTGCTTTACCAGTCAGGTTTTCCATTCATCTTGCCCTGTGCCAACCTCTCCTCCCACCTCGCCATCTCTCCACCCTCTGGTTCTCACCAATCATACAATATTCAGCCTGCAAGATGTAGTTGTGTGCAGTCTCCCCACAAATACAGACTCCAGTGGAATAATAATAATATTATGCTAAAGTCATCTGGACATTTTCGTAGGGTCCTCCTTGAATCTGCTGTCTTAAAAGATTAAATATAGGAAGAGAGCGTTGGACATGCTTTTCTGCTCGTGCCGAGTCCAGTGCCTGAGGAGGCTGCGCTGGTGTTCGAGATTGGGATGAGTGTGGAATGCAGCCTAGTGTGGCAGGAAAGGCAGAGAGAATTATGTGTGGCCTTCTGCCTTGCCATTTTTTGGACTTTATGATGCAGGGCAGGTTAATTTCCTAGCTGTGCTTCCTCATTGGTAAAGTGGGAGTAATAGCAACGTCCAGGAGTTGTTGTGAGGGTGGAGTGAGCCCCACACATGGCTCCACAGCACATTGCTGGTACGGTATGTACATGAGACAGCCTGCCATTCTACAAAGATGTCCTCAGCCAGGACCCACAGTGTGTGCTGAGGAATAAGAGGAGACATGGCGGGCCTGGTCTCCACCCTTGCGAACCTTCCATCCTCTGGGAGACAGCACAAAACAGTCAGCCAGGGGGAGTCTTGATGCAGACATGCTTTGGGACCGAGGCTATCAGAGGGAGGAAGCCCACTTGAGGCAGGGACCTACGAAGCCTCTCTGGAGAGCTTTCATGTAGGACAACAGAACAGCAGGAAGTAGGAAGGAGCTGCAACGGGAACTGGCATGCTCAAAGGCCCGGACGCAGCAAAAGCATGGCTTGGGCTGGTGTGGCAGGGATTGGCAGTAGGCAAGCAGGGAGGAAGCAGAAGGCAGGGCCTGGGGAGAGGCTTAGTGGTTCCACAGGGTGAAACTCAGGCCATGTACAGTGGGAGAGGTCACACAGAAAACTCTACCATCAGATCTGCACAAGGGAACTGGGCCCCAGGTCAGGTGTGAGGGTTCTTAGGGTGTAAGAGGTTGGAGCCCAGAGGAGTTGGGAAATTGAACAGTGGGTGCATTAGAGGTTGTTCTGGAGAGTGAACCATGGGACAAGAAAAGCCTGATGTGTGTACTGATGGAAGGGATGGTTTCTAGCTGGGCATTTAGCAAGAATGGGCCTGGACCTGGGCACAAATGGAGAATCAGCAGTTACGTCACCTTTCCTTCCCCTTACGCTTTCCTGATGCTTCTGTGTGAACTTTGGCCGGGGTCAGCTGAGGGACTCACTATATCCTCACAGTGCTGGAGCAGCTCAGTCCTCCTCCCGGGGCTCTGATTGCCACTTCCTCTTCATCTCAGCCTGGCCCAGACATGTTCAGAATGAGTTTGCAATGTTACCCACCCTTCAGGAGTTTAGGGTTTGGTGCTCTGCATTTTTGATTTTAAAACTAAGGTGTTGGTAGAGTGATGGGGTACAGAGCTGGTGGGGTGCTGAGCAGCCCTACTTAGGGAGACATAACAAGGATGTGCTTCCTCCTAGGGGCTGTGCTTCTCTTGGAGGTGAGCAAAGCAACCTGTGACTTGTTCTCCTAAGTGACACTTTGTCATGCAACACTTTACAAGGATTCTGGGACCCCATGAGTGGGGAGATGTCACCCATAGTGGCCATCTATCCCACTGGGAAGAGGACACCCTGACAAGGAAGGAAGGTGCCCAAAGTCACACCACAAGGAAGGCACTCATGAAGGGATCCTCTGCTCCTTGCCACTGTGGCAGTTGAGATGGAAATGTGACAGGAAGAGGCCATGGTCCAAATGCCGTGCCTCGACATTCCCACCTAGCCATTCACCACCACAGATCCTAGGGTCACCCTTGCATCCATTACAAGAACATTAAGCCTTGCAACTAAACATGGGTTTTCCTTTATACAAATGTGTCTGAGGTGCAACAAGGCACCGTTCTTTCTGGGTCTTTGGTGTCAACCACCCTACTAGTTTCTTGTTTCTTAACTCCACTGGCAGATTCCTCTGGCATCACAAGCCCTTCCAATGGCTTGCACTGGAATTTCACATCTGCTTCTTTTTCTAGTGAGAGCTCTGACCAACAGCAACCAAGTGACTCAGGAAGGCGAGCGATTTTTCCCCTTTTCCTGCTTGCATTAGGCTAACAGGTCTGTTTTGTCTCCAGCTGCCAGCTCCATGCGCTGCTTCTTGCCTTGGTGAGGGAGAAGAGTATCTCATAGGAAGCCTTGGCTCCCATGGCTCAGTCCCCTGACCAGGCTTCCCTTGGGAAAGGAAAGAATTCTCATTGCTGGCTGCTGGGTTCCTGCAAGGCGTCCCTTCTTTCCTCTCCCCGAAAGGGATGGCATCCATGTCTCTCCTCTTGGAGCATTTCTTTTCCTTAATTGAGCAATGCTCACTGGACCTTTGTAGTCCTGTTCATGTACACATTGGCTGACACTCTGTGGCTATAACAAAATACCAGAAACTGAGTAACTGAGGAAGAATAGATGTTTCCTAGGCTCATGGCTCTGGAGGCTGGGAAGCCAAGAGCATGGCAGGCATCAGGTGTGGGCTCCTTGCAGATCATAATGTGGTGCAGAGCAGCCATGGGGAGACTGAGCAAGTGTGCCCACGTGGGTCCCTCTGGTTCTTCTCCTGAAGCCACTGCTTTCAAGACCTCATCTAATCATAGTGACTTCCCAAAGGCTCCACTTCCAAATACCATTAACTGATACAGTTGAGGATTTGGTTTCTAACGCATGAGCTTGGGGGGCACGTTGAGATCACTCTAGTCATGGCCTGGGACTTTGGTTACAGGAGGGTGAGGCTGCCTCCGGAAAGCAATGGTGACCTGAGTGGGGGCTGGAGATCCTGGATCTGTGCTACTTCCCGTAGCCATGAATTTCCCACCTTGTTCCCCCATAAACAGGAAGTCAAATGCGTTACTGAAGCAGCCAGTTCATGGCATCAAACAACACTAGTTAATGAGTCCTCCTGCCCAGTGCTATAGGGAGTTTGTGCGTCCTCTGTTCACATGCCTGGAACTCCCTGGTGGGACTCTATTTGGTTGCAGCCCTTCTCTCAGAGGGCAGCTGGACAGCCTCTGGGATGCTCTGGGCTTCGGACTGAGGGCATACACGTGCACACACTCGATCCCAACTTCCAGGCTGCCCCTTGCATTCCTGTGTCTTGGCCACCAGCAGATAAATAAAGGAGAAGATGTACAAGTCCCTCTTGGTCTCCTGCTCCTGAAGTCTTTGCAGGACATGACTGACCTCTTCGTCTTTGCTGAGATGGAGAGAGGCTCATCAATACAGGAGCTTCTTCTAGGGCCAGAACACGAACAGATGCACTTCCCCCAGTGTTTCTCCCTTACTCTGCCTCCCTTTCTCTTCTTGATCCGGTGCCATGGAGAATCTGCTTGGTGTGAGCCCACAGGACCCCCTGGCCAGGCAACACTAACGCTTAGCGCTTCCTCTTTAAAGTCACAAAACATGGCTGTTAAACACAACCTGCTAACCTGCCTCATTCTAGCCTGAATCAAGCCTTTCAGGGAGGTTGCCCCTAACAACTGGGGACAGGAAGGGTCTTCATCAAACAGCAGAAAAATCCAAATATAGAAGATACAATGGATTTGCTTACAGTCGATACAGCTAGAGTGGCGATTGCCCATGTGGTCATGTCTGTGCGTGACACACTGGCATAAAAAAGGACATTGCTATGGGCCTCCTGAGCCAGCAGAGGTGAGCAAGGTGGTGCCCCAAGGCAAGGCTCTGGGGCAGCAAGGAAGGAGGCCTGGGCAGTGACTACCAAAGAGGTGCTTATTAATCTATTAAGTGCTGTAGCATGGTTGAAGGAGCTGGAGAGAAATACAGCGAGAAAAAAACCAAACAACTACTGCCCTCGCGGTGCCTTTCTTGCAGAGACAGGCAGTAAGCAAAGCAAACATTTCATCCCACGTGTTGGAGACTAACAAGCCCTGTGGGTACCATGGAGCAAGCAGAGAGGAGGGGCAGCAGAGCCGTGCACCTCTCAGCCAGGCGGAAGCCTTCCCAGGCCACCTTGGGGCCGAGATGTACAGGTGGGAGGGAGCAGGGGTGTCCATCTGGAAAAAGGGCTTGCAGAAGGAAGGAAGACAGAGGAGAGGCCTCAGGCAATGGGAGTTGCTTGAGTTTGAGGCCCAGCCACAGGCAGACAGTAGAGGAGATGACTCAGCATGAGTCTCTGGTGCCAGGGTCCCAGAGCCAGGCAGGGAGCCCTCTGCATGCCCAGCTCAGCCCTGCCCCCAGGGTCTGATGCACAGAGCTGCTCTTCAGTGAGATCTTTCTGCCTGCGGTCTGCATGGGAAGCCACTGGCTAAGAGGCACCGTGTGTGTGCAAAGTCTGCCGAGCTGAGCTGGCCACCACAAGGGGTCCTGGGCCACTCTACCCTTATCTCCTCTGGGCCACAGCAGGAACTCCTGAGGCCCTTCCGGCCCTGGCCGGCTCTGATACTGAGGAGGAAGCAAGAAGCCTCTGCAGGACATGGCCAGCAGCCCTGAAGGATCCTGGACTCCAAGAAAAGTACGGCTCCCAGAGAGGCTGTAGCTAACTGAGCATCAGAAGAGCTTTTCCACACTGTAGACACCAAGGAAAGCCTGGAGGTTCCAGAGCGAAGGCTTCCTTGATGCCACGCCCTCGGAGCCCTTCTCTGTTTGTCCCTATAGTCACCTCTGGAGACTATCACATGGGAGAAAAGGCACTGAGTTCAGCCCCCTGAGTGGCCGCTGCCCCGGCTTTGTGCACCACCCTCACAGAGTGCATCCCTCGGGCAGGGACCCTTCCCTCCCTTCTCCCAGAAGTGGCCTCCTTTGAAAACCACAGCCAATCACTTCACCCCAGGGTGCTGGGAGGAGGAGGTGGGATCTTTGCTCCAGGCACACAGGAAGCACCGCACAGGCAGTAGCTGATGTTGACTTTTGACCCTCTTACACGACAGGGGCCCCAGCTTGAGTGAAGCCATTTTCCCCATGGGTGTGTCTCTTTTAGACCCCCAGAACCCAGGATTCTGGCTACTGGGTCTCTCTGAGCCGTGTTCTTGGCTTTCTAAGCTATGAATAATCCCACCTGCTGTTATCTGCTTCCAGAGGATGCCCAGGATGGTGGGATGCCCTCACCAGGCTTTGGGCATGAAGATAAATAAGACAGGCAGGGATGGATGTCTGCCCCCTGCAGGCTCACATTTTAGTGGAAACAGGTGACAATAAATAGATATGTGAGTAATGTCAAATATATATATATAGAGAGAGAGAGAGAGAGAGAATGTATATATTAGAAAATAGAGAACATATATTTACATTTACCCTGTACATATTCTCTCTCTATGTGCAAGCCACATATGTATATATCCTATATATATTTAAAATATGCATATGTAGAGAACATACAGTATATTTTATATATGCACTTATTGTATGAGCAAAGATGCGCCTACCTGCTTTATATTCATACAGAATTCATTGCATATTCAAAGGCTGTATTTTTACCCATGGTTCACAAATAATAATGGGCTTGGCAGTCACTTGCCCCAGGCTGCACAGCCAGAGCAAGCCGGGGACACTGGCAGAGCCCATGTCCCTTCCAGGACTTCTCTCTACCCTGCCATCCATTGTCACTTCTGGAAGCAACAGGGCATTGAACCAGGCTACCTGTGTGCTCCTGAATGTGGGCTCAGGGAACCTATAGGAGGGCAAGTGGCTCCACCCCACTAGCTCAGGCTGTGCCAGCCCAGGGGCTGGTATTTGCTCTGTACGTTCTCTGAACCTTGCCTTTGTCCAGCTGCTGGAAGATTGTGTCTCCTTATCTCCGACAGCATCTCAGAAGGAGGAGGCAAGTAAAGCCATGGCTGGAGTTAGCTTCCTTGCTGTTGGTGACCTTGAAGCTCCTTGCAGAGAGGGCTGGCACCACCCTGGGCCTAGCCACGCTCCTGAGGGGCCAGTGGTATTTCTCACGGCCCCTGCTTTCCTGGCAGCCACAGGAGGAAGGCATTTAGGAGCTCGTGCTTCAGATTGGGAGATGGGTCTTTCTTTAGGAACCCACCACTCTTTGTCAGACCAGGAGGTCCCTGTGTCTATACCCCAAGGGCCTCTTCCAGGATATGTGCCACTTGGAAAGGTCACATCTCCAGCTGTTCAAACACTGGAGAATACAGAGGAAATAGGAATTGCCTATCTCACCTGACTCAACCTCAGAGCTATTGTATATGGGGCCAGATCTTTGGTGGTGGGGCTTTCTGTGCAGGGAAGGGTATTTAGCAACATCCCTGGACTCTACCTGCCAGAGCCCTGGGTTCCTGTATCCTGAGTTACAAGGAACCAAATGTCTCTGGACATTACCAGATGTCTCTTAGGGGTGGAATCACACAGTTAAGAATTATTGCTTGCTGTTAGGTAGGTGGTGTGGACATTACTGGCTGACTGTGGCCCCCAAGGTGCTGCCTCCTAACCCCAGTACCTATAGATATCACTGTATACCAAACAGACTCTGCAGAAGTGATTAAGGACTTTGAGATGGGAGATCACTCTGATTAGCCTATCGGACCTGACACAAAGGTAGGAGGAGATCATAGTGACAGGAGGCACTGTGACAATGAAAGCAGAAAAATTAAAGATGCTACGCTGTGGCTCCAAAGATGAAGAAATGCACCATGAGACAAGGAGGGCAAGATGCTCTAGAAGCTGGCAAAGCAAGGGCACAGTCTCCCTAGCACCTCCAGGGGACACCCTGCCCTGCTGGCCCTGCCGAGCCCAGCTTGACCTCCAGACTCCTGTGATAATAAACTGGATTGTTTTCAGCCAATAAATGTGTGGTCATTTGTTACAGCAACCACAGGCTACTGACTCAATGGGGCAGGTAGGTTTAATAAGCAATCCAAGCAATGATGCTCTACCAGTACAGGCAGCAGAAGCATTGTGTTTATGGCATCTTGTGGTCAAGGTATCAACAGCAGGTCTCCTTGTGTTTGCACTGGGGCAGTACTTACGAAACAGCATCTGGGAAGCATCTGCTCAGGTAAGATTTGCTCAGTGACTTCTCTGCAGGAATGATGGGCAATTTTTCTACTCTGGAGACTAAATGTTAATTCTATCCAAATGGAAGTTACAGTTAGGGGAGGCAGACACAGAGACTCAGTGGAAACCGAGGCTGTAAAATAGCAGCGATCAAGGAGAAATGTACCAGATACAGTGGTCAGCTCAGAAATGGTCTCCCCTGCGTACCCTGGGGGGTCTCCCCTGTGCCTGGACTGAGCCTGCAGGATGAGCAGGAGGTGGCTAAGAAGAGAGGGAGGGAACATGGCTGTAGGTGAGCCAGGGCGAGGCCTGAGGTGGTGTGGTGTGCCCAGGCTCGTGGCTGTCTGACTCTGTTTGTACCTACTGGGCATCGTGCTGTACAATTGCTCCTTGAGTCCTCATGGTTCCTTGATGGATGGTGTGCAATTATTATCAACTTTTACAGGCGAGAAGGTGGGCATGATGCCCATATCATGTGGCAGGAAGGTGGCAGCACTGGCTGGCTTTGGGGCATACACTCAGGAGCACTCTGCTGCCCTATCCCTCAGGGCAGCACGACTTTGCTGGGTACTGGACACAGCCCAGAGCCCAACCTGGCCACTAGTCGTGGGCGCCCCTGAATTCAACATGGCAGGAAGGTATTGCCTCCCCTATGAAAGCTAGGAAACCAATAAGCACTAGTGGCCTATGAGGCCTAGGAAGCCACTTGGAAGGGCATATCGTCACTTAGTCGCTTGGACTGCTACAGTGGGAGCAGGGCACTGTGCCAAGGGCAGATTGTGGGGGACCGCTTCGGACCCCGTCCCAGAATCCAAGCAAGAAAGATTCCCAGGATGGCAGTGTCACCACCTCCAAAGCTGTCCAAACACCGTGGCCTCTCACACCCCTTAGACCACACATTTGACCTTGGCAGTGTTCAGAGATGATTGGAATGCTGAGGAGTGATAAGCAGAATGGTAAGAAATCTACACCTACCTGAATTCGGGGTCACTATTGTGTTGGTGAGGAAGGGAAAATACAACTTTCCCAGTGATTGAGAAAGGAATTTGAGTTTTGAATTCACACAGGCTGGTGTTCCAACCCCACTTCAGCAACATACAAACTTCTCGATATGAAAAGTTATTTCCCCCCATAAGCCCCACTCTCCTCCTGGTAAACCAGCCTATTTCCTCTGATGGATTCATAGGAAGAATAATTGAGGTGATTTATGGCAAATGCCTGGTCTATGGCCTGGACCAAAGTAGCTTCTCAGTAGAGGGGAGATATACCCGCTATTGTAAACTTATTAGAAAGTAGCAGATGCTATGATATGCATTGGCTCAAAGCTAAAAGAGAGGCATTCCATGGAAAGTGTCATGAAGATTAATGCTCTGCAACAGAAGCTAAGCCTGTGCTGGCCAGATTCGAATTGTCTGCCTAGAGCTTTTTCTCCAGCCAGAGATTTCAGTTTGGCTGAGACACCCTGTCCCTCCTTCCTGTGTTGATCCCAGGCCTCTTTGTCCCCAACCTCCCCAGTCACACAGACATGTCAGTCCTGAGGGTCACAGTCACAGATGGTGGATGCCATCTTGCCCTCTGGCCCTTGGGACCAATGGAAACCTCACAGGGGATCACACCCTCTCCAGATATAGAAATGTGAGGAAAATATGTATGTTGGTCCCTGTGAAAGATGGTGTTCAAAGAACATGGTTAGACCTGAAATGATTCACTGCGAGAACGAGCTTTTAGCAGATATTTAGAAAGGACACCACTTTCTTTGTTGCGTTCACATTGCCTTAAGGAGCCTGGCTCTGATTGGGAGCAGATGTGGTCGTGTGGTAAGTGACAAGTGCTGGCCCAGAAATGTGTCATCAGGTTGTGAGCTAGGTTCTTCACATTTGCATAGAGAGCCACCAAGCTTTCCAAGAAGGGTCACTGACCTTGCCTGGTGGTATGCTGGTAAATGTGGCAAAACCAGTCCTTCACGAGACTGAATGGAGCCCGTATTAGTAGCATCTGCCAGATTCTTGGGTCCACATTTTGCCACCATGATAATTTTGAGCCCCTGGCCTGATGTCAGCTAGTCCTCTAAGTCCCCGAAATTCTAAACATGGGCAACTTCAGTGCATGCTGACGCTGACCCTGGGGACAGACATGCAGTCCCAGCCTCAGTGCCAGGCCTCCTGTGTGACCTTCCAGCCTTAAACGTGGCTCCTGGAAGCCCTCTAGGAGGCTTGTGTGCTCCCTCTGGCTGCCTGGAGAGGGAAGAGGCTTTGTGATGTTGTGTCACCTAGCAGAGGCCTGGAAGGAGACAGTGGTGCTTGGAGAGGTGGTGGGCACGGCTGCTTCATCTTTACCTGGGGACATTTCCAGGAGAAGAATGTGGGCTTTTCAAACTGTAGAAAGAGGGGAAGTTGCTCATGGATGTGGAAGGAAGATTGCTGCTAAGAGGAGCTTGACACAGGAACAATACATTGGCTGAGCAGGGGGAGGAGAGAGAGGAGGCCAGGCTGGGAGGTGGACACTCTTGTTGACATGCAGATGGGAAAGTAGTCAGCTAAAGACAGGTCCTGTTTCTGGGACTCTAGGGGCCCAGCCCACTGGGGCACAGCGTCAGGTAGACAGGTAACGCCGGTGTATGGCTGTGACCACACCTAAGTTTCTTCACTGCAGCTCCACTTTTATCGTCTGTGAAATGGGGATAATAAAGCCAGAATGAAGATTGCCACGAGAAGCTCAACAGCTGAGGTGGGCATGGCAACACAGGACTGTAATCTCAGCTACTCGAGAGGCTGAGGCAAGACGTTTGCAAATTCAAGGCCAGCCTGGGCAATTTAGTGAGACCTTGTCTCAAAAAAAAAAGAAAAGGAAAAAAAAAGAACAAGGGAAAACAAGCTAGGCCAGAGAAATGAGGAGCTGTAGGGCTGAGAGAGGACAGGATGGGCTCTGAATCAGGTGTCACACGGGAAGAGAGGCTGGCAGCCCAGCCTCCAGCCCTCCGCAGGGGGCCTCTGGGGACTGGTTGGCCCCCTCAGTGAGGGTTTGCAGTTGGGAGAGTGAAAGGAGCAATTGCCCAGGTTGGGTAGGCTGTGAAGAGACAGGCAGGACAGCATGGGGTAGGTGAGGGGGCCAGAGGACTGAGGAGACCAGCCGGGATTCTGGCTGTACCCCTGTGCCTAACACCCCTTCCACTTCCTCTGCTTTAAATGTTTTTCCGACTTACGGTTTGGAGGAGGGGCAGTGGCACTGGGCGCCCTATGGCAAGGTGGAGGAGGACAGCTGGTGTCCCCCTGGGGTTGGTGGTCATCTCTGGCTCAGGGTGGCAGGCTCCATCTCTAGATGCTCCTGGGGCTTGTCAGAGTGCTGCTGCCACCAGAGGATGTAATTCTCTTTCCTTCTTTGGGGCCCCTGTCCACATGGGTGTCAAGCTGCCATTTGCTAACAAGTGACACAGCTCCCTTGAGCTGCCCTGGGTGGTGGCTCTGTCCTGTTCTAGCCCGATGCCAGACTTCCTGCCACCCCTATCCTCTCACCTCCTACACCGCAGTTCTTGTCTCCACTTCCTCTGCCCTGTCCAGGTTCAAGTCGCATCCAACCCCAGTCCCTGCCACTGGGCCGCCCCTCAGCAGGATGCCCACTTTCACATATTTTGCTTTGTTTTCCAGTGGGCAGAATGCCCAATTAACAGACACCTTTCAGTATGGCATAGAGATCACCAAGTTGGACCTCGCCTCATACCCATCTCTCTTGCTCTGCTTGATGGGTCATAAGGTGTGGCCATTACATTATGGCACCTAAGACCCCAGCCCATGGGCAGCGACCTTCTCTCCAAGGCCTGCCCAGCTCACCTGCCCCCAAAGGCTCCACCTAGCAGATTCCCAGCCCAAGCCGCTGGACATGGGTCTGCTCAGCAGGAAGCTGCAAGCCCACCTGCCCCAGGGAGAGTGAGGAGGCTCAAAGGTTGCCACCAAAGCCTGTCACAGGCAAACACCAGCATTGAATCATGTCCAGTCTGGTCTTTGGAATGCACAGATGCTGGAGCAGAACTGGTCCCTGAGCCCTTCTTGGAACTTAGCAGTGATGTCTTACAACATTCAGGGGACATTTATGTCAGACCTTGCAGAGAAAATCCAAAAGTCCCAACCAAGAGCCGAGGTGGTAGGTGTTTAGCTGAGACAGGGAGGGTGCAGCAACACTTATGACAGGCAAGGCAAGGGCAGAGCCCCAGTCCTCAAAATCACAGTGACAGATGGGACATGGTGTAGCTGACCAGAGGACGTGACACGAAGGGCCCAGGAACTATTTGACTCTGCTAGTGATGACAGTTACACATTCAAATTCCTGTTCCCTCACTTTTGAAAGGAATGGGGCTGAGCAGTGGAGCTGAAACAGTGAACACTGGGGCTGTCCTTCAGCATCCCAAATCTACTCAAAAGCACCCTCAGAATCAGACCAAATTCAGCAGGGCATGGTGGTACAGACCTGCAGTGTCAGCATTTGGGAGGCCGAAGTAGGAAGAACATGAGTTGTAGGCCAGCCTGGGCTACTTCAGGGTCACTCTGAACTACATAGCAAGACTCTGTCTTGAAAGAAAAGAGAGAGGGGGAGGACGGGAAGGAGGGAGGGAGGGAGGGAGGGAGGGAGGAAGAAGAGAAGGTGGAGTTCAGCTGGAGCCAAAAGGCTGCTTGAAAGGAACTTCCTGGGTGTGTCTAAGATTGGGAATAAACAGTGCAGGTCACCTGGCTGTGACTGCCCATGTCCCCTTCTTTCCCGAAATCCACACCCTAAATCTGGTCACTCCTAAGAGGACCTGTTCCTCTCCCTCCCCAACCTAACAGCTCAAACACAGCTCGGCTCCATAAGCTCAGCCCAGGAACCACCCAGTCCTCTGAGATGCTGCTATGTCACCCCCAACCCTGCCCCTGTGTACCAGGAGCAAGGCAAGCCATGAAAGAGTCTCACTCAGAACACTCCAGAGAAGCCTGAAGAAAACCACCGTAGCTGCTTGTGAAGTGTTCTCCAGATTGATTTCCACGGAAAAATAGGGATTGAGTCTCCTCTCTACTGTTTGTTTCGCATCTCTGTTGTTATTACAAAAGCAACACATGCTCATTCATTGTAGCAGTTGGCCATCCAGGTGTTTCCTATGCTTGTGCCAGCATACTGGGCTTGCCACGGCACCATATTGTTCTGTGCGCTGAGTCCCTGGGCACCAACTTGAGATGAGACAAGGAGGGGCACTGGGAGATGGGTGGGAGAGCATAGATGTTGAGACTGTCAAGTGGGAGGGCTTTGGTTCTGCCCTGGGGTTTGGATCACTGTGTGGAGGTGGGCAGGGACCTAGGCAAAGAAAAGGGGAAACAGAGGAGTGGGGCTGCTTGCTTAGTCCCTGGGTAAATGAGGCTCCTGGTGCCAACATTTTTGTCTAAGAGAAAAACAATCTAATGGATAATTTTGATTTCAGCATTGAACAATACCCTAGGGAAATTGTCCTCTTGGACAGGAGAAAATGTGGGAGGAGATGGTTGCCAGTGAGTGCCAGTTGCACTTAGCTCTGAAATTTTAGGCAAAAGGATCCACAGAAGGGAGGCCAGATGGGCTGAGTGGAGCTGCACCTGAGGTGCTGAGGGTGATGGGCAAGCTTGTCTGAGAGGAGGTGGCGTGGTCAGGGGCAAACGTGGAGAGAGCCCAGTAACTACTGGTGGTGTTCCGTTTGATTTAGTTACAAGTATCAGGTAGGCGGAGTTAGAAATGAAATCACTCAACAGCGATTTGATCACTTGGGGTCAGATACTTTTAGACTCGGTGCACTGGGGAGAAATGGAGGGCAGAAGGCTGGGGAACATTGCCAAACTGGTGAGGGGAACAGGTGCCTCCAAAGAACTGAACCGGGAGGGAAACCAGAGGAGGCAGCTGCACCAGTCAAGGCCAAGGAGAAAGTGCAGTAGGAGCTGGCTAGAGAAAATAGTGAGGGTGTGCAGAGGGGCAGAGGTGGGCAGAGGGGTGGCTGGGTATCCCAGCATGACCTTACATGAAATGGGAGAGAAGCGAAGGAAGCAAGGTTCGGGAAAGGGCTTCCTGGGCCCTAGAGTGAGCCGAGGTCAGGGAAGAAGAGCAACTCCAGCACTTTGAAGAGTAGACCAGGGAATTCACACTGGTCTTCACAATTGCAGTCCCTTCTCTGGGCCTCTCTGAGAGCAGGGGCTGCTAGTGACAGGGAGGCCACTTGTCACATGCAGCAGGGATCCCTTAAGAAAGAACTTGCCTGGGCAGATGTGCCACGGGCACCAGCCTCAGTTTTACCTCTGAGCCACTGAGAGGCTCCTGAAATTCTAGGCATAGCCACAGAAGCAAACCAAGACATGCAGAGTCTTCAGCTTAGTGAGTGGCCATGGGCCCAAGTCTGGTTCCTGACTTTGCTTCTTTCTCCCTCTTCCTTTAGATCAAGGTGTGTGTGGGCGTCTCCTTGGCCAGCAGCCCTGCTGTACCCCGTGGTTGATGTCCAAGGTTTTGACTGTATGGGTTTGTGTCTTTCTGGCAGGTGTCTCCTCTGTGACTTCCCTGATGTCCCTGGCTTGGGTGCTAGCCTCCTATCACAAGCTGCTGCGGGACTCCAGGGACGACAAGAAGAGCATGAGCTACAGAGGGGCCCTCATCCACCTCTTCTGGCGCCTCTTCACCATCTCATCCCGAGTTATCTCTTTTGCCCTCTTTGCTTCCATCTTCCAGCTCTACTTCGGGATCTTCGTGGTGGTGCACTGGTGCGCCATGGCCTTCTGGGTCATCCATGGCGGGACAGACTTCTGCATGTCCAAGTGGGAGGAGATCCTCTTCAACATGGTGGTAGGGATTGTGTACATTTTCTGCTGGTTTAACGTCAAAGAAGGGCGGACTCGATATCGAATGTTTGCATACTATACAATAGTCTTGACCGAGAATGCTGCCTTGACGTTCCTTTGGTATTTTTACAGAAACCCGGAGACCACTGACTCCTATGCGGTGCCAGCACTGTGTTGTGTCTTTGTGAGCTTTGTGGCTGGGATCGCGCTGATGCTCTTATACTATGGAGTGCTGCATCCCATGGGGCCTCGGGCTAAGGTCTTTGCCAGCTCCTGTTGTGCCGAGCTGCTCTGGGGCATCCCTTTGCCTCCCGATGTTGAGCCCATGGCACCACAAACCCCTGGGTACCGGGGGGCCCAGGTTACGCCCACCAGAGCCGTGACGGAACAACAGGAGGATCTCACGGCTGACACTTGCTTGCCCGTTTTCCAAGTGAGACCCATGGGGCCCCCTACCCCGTCGGGGCGTCCTTACCACCCAGAAGGGCCCCTCATTAAGATTGACATGCCAAGAAAAAGGTATCCAGCTTGGGATGCTCATTTTGTGGACAGGAGGCTGAGAAGGACTATTAACATCCTGCAGTATGTCACCCCCACGGCAGTAGGCATTCGCTATCGAGACGGGCCGCTCCTCTATGAGTTGTTGCAGTATGAATCTTCACTCTAAGAACATCTTGACCCAAGTTGAGAAGGGGACCTTAGGTTTGGTTTGCGGTCAAGGCCGCTTGCAAGAAATATAACCCTCCCTTCCCCCAATACACAGAACCACCACACTACCACCACCAACACCACCACCAACACCACCACTACAAAAGAATCAATAAGTCACATCCCCTTCAGATAAGCTTTCTTTCCAGTCGCTGTATGTATACAAAGATATTCTCTATGTTTTGTAAGTAAAAACAAAAAGAAAACCTTTCTTTTGTTTTTTACACGTAAGAAACAGTATTGAAAAATCCCACACATGGTTCATAGGGTGGAGAAGGAGGAGCTGTCTCCACTCCAAAATCAAAAATAAGTTTTATACCTTACACCAAGTGTAGATCATTTATGGGATTGGTGCTGATTGAAAGAACAAAACAAAACAAAACAAACAAACACAAATGAACAAACAAAAAAACCTTCAACTGCCTTATGCCCTTAGGTGCTGAGTTTCATTAAGTACTGTCACGTTTTCTCATGCAAAACTCTCTGGTGATTTTTGCACCAGGAGAGGGAAAATTAAATAATCAAATGAAGCAAATCTACAAATGAAAACAAAAAACAACCGACAAACACAACACAAAGCAATCATTCTTCCTATCTATCTGATTATTTGTATTGAAGAAAACAAATTTACCAAAAGCGAAGGCATAAAACCCTTTGCTCCAGTCAGTTTCTCTCCCCCCCCTCCTGTCCCTGTCCCCACTTCTCAGAGCCTTCAAGCAGCCAAAGGGCTGTTTGGCTCTCAAATGGCTGCAAAGGCTACTAGAAGGCTGTCCACAGGCCGTCCTAGTGCTCACCTTGCAAGAACTGCATTTGTTTCTCAATGAAAAGCAAAACAGAGCAAAACAAAAAGCCACCCTAGTAATTCGGTAAGGTCAAGAAATTCTACAGCCAATCAAAGGAGATTTCCATATCTGCCATCAAAGAGAATCAGTAATAATAAAACTCAGCATAGTAGCAAAAAGAACATCAATTTAAAGGCACAATACTTAACCGGTGACCGGCAACAATGATCTCTTCCATCATTTTAAGGCTGACAGCAGTGTGCACTTATCACATATGCTAGTGTGTAAGGCCTCTTATTTCCATTTGGTGGGAAGCCTTAAACTGATCTGGAAAGAATTATTCATTTTTCATTTGTGCTTTTTTTTAAGAAAAAAAGAAAATATAACACAAAGAGGAAAACTAGAATATATATATATATATCTATATATATAAAAAGTCAAATTGTAATAACTGACCCATTTCAAAGACTGTTTGGTGCTTCTGTCATTGTGGTTGGCTGAAAGTCATTCAGCTCACCTGGTGCATCTGGGTTGAGTGGGAAATTTGTGTGTGCGGTGTGTATGTGTGAGTGTGTGTGCATGTGTGCCCATAGTGCACATATACTATGTGTGTCCCCGCTGCAAGGTCTTGCCAGAAATACACAAAATTTCTAGGAGGCAGGTGCTGTTGTGGCTCGGTGGAGGGCCAGTGCCAGGGGCCAGGTGGGGTGGGGGTTTCGAGGTGCCTGCATGAGGCCCCTCCCCAAAGAACGGGTGTCCACCAGCAGCAGACACAGGTCTGCAAGGCCACATGGCTCGGGTGAGGATCTGATTTTGCTATTGATTTTCTCATTGTACCAAGTTGACTATCTGGAGATGTTGCACGTGTATTCGACCATTTGTAAACTTTTTATTTTTTGGAGTATTGTTCTTTTCAGGACTATTTCTGTTCTGGGACATCATCACAATATCATTGTATCTCTACTTGGGCACAAAAAAAAAAAAGGAAAAGAAAAACACAAAAAAAGAAAAATATCTCCACAAAAGAAGATATATATATATATATATATATAAATATAAGTATATATACACACACACAATATTTTTAAGTAAATACTGTTAGTCTTTGTTGTGTGTAGTTGCAACTTTTTAAAAGAAAATTCCAGATATAACTGTTTAGGGTGCAAGACCTCACACTGAACTATTCTGGAAAAGATGTTCAACTGAGGAATTTTTTTTTTTTATGTTTGTGGAGCTGTTTTTTCAAAAGTTATTATTCAAAGAGGCTTTTCCTTCCTACCCCTTTCACAGTTTATCCAAATCTTTTTTTTTTTTTTAAATCAGTTGTAAAACCAATGTTCCTTCCCTTTGCTCTGGTTTCCTTGCTCACCTGAACTATCACGCAGCTTTGCAGTGCATCCTTGAGCCCAATCTGACAACGTCCCTCGGGGTCCTCTTGGTCCCCTCCCTAGGAAGCAGGATAGGACAGAGCACACCTGGGGCTGTGATGAAGGCCAGCTGGGCTGCCCAGGTGCAGCCAGGGACAGGTCAGCCAGTCACACCCAGCTTCCTTCCAGCCAAAGTGCTTTCCACCTGGTGTCCCCTGATCACAGTGCTGCTGGCTGAGGACCCTGCTGCCAAGCTCCTCTGTGTACTCTGCTGAGGCTGGGGAAGGTGAGGCCATGAGAGGGGCCGCTGCCTTGGGCTGGCTGAGATCTTAGCGCCTGTCTGCCCTGTGACCAGACAGATGTCCCTCAGTGGTCACTGGGGCTCCCTTGAAGCCCCTTCAATCTGTCCCAAATGCATCCTCTCGGGACCTCTGCTTTCTTGTCTAAGCTTGAATGTATTTCCTTCTCATGTGCACCCCATTGTAGGTGTTGATTTTCCTCCTCTCTCACTACTCCACATGTAGTGCACATGTGTGTGTGTGTGCGCGCGCAGGCGTGCGCATGCGTGTTCATGTTTACATGAAACCTAGAAAGAGAACTGCAGGTGTTGACCTCAAGCACCCAAAGTTGGATGACACCCAGCTCAGGGAGGCGGTAGCCGCAGGGACAAAGGAGGAGGCCTTGGGACAACTCAGGAGTCCTTGAGTTCAGCCTCTGTTGGAGATGGATCTGGGAGCCCCGGGCCGAGGTGCATTTCTCCCTCTTCCCTTGCTCTGCACCCCTCCTTGGTGCCAACATCTCTCCCCACGGTGCAACTGAGACCATGAACCTGTTTGCAGTTGCTGGGAAAGCAGCTTTTCTGAGAGACAGGAAAAGGAAGGAGGTGAGCAGTGGAGAACAGAAAGGGAGGGAGAGAGGGAGACAAGCACTGTGACCAGACAGATGTCCCTCAGTGGTCACTTGATCCTCATCTTCTACAGTCCCTGCTTTTCTAGTCACCAGGAAACCCTCTCTCCACTTGTGCCAGACATCCGCTCCCTGGAGTCTTCTCTCCACAACAGTGTCCCTCCCCTTCAGGAGGCTGCTGGCAGCTCGCTGGCCCTGTGTGTCATTGCAGCAATCCACTGGGGAAGTCTGTCTCACCTCCCCAGAAGATTTGGATCTTCCTTGGCCACTGTACGTATGAGACACAGTGGTCGCATCCCTGGGAATCTGTTACTTGCTTGGGCGCCTGAGAATCTCCTGTGTATGGGCTAGTGAGGTGCCAGGCCACTGCTTCCTGGTGGGTGGCTATAGTGTTCTCTCGGCCCCTTTCTTCCCCAGGAAAGCCTGATGATAAACAACCCTGGGCACTTGGCTCTGGAGCTGTAGAATAGAATAAACTTGTCCCTTCATTTCCTCATTGCCCCCATTAAATCTACCTACAAGCTCCGACACATCATCTAAGCCCGTGAAACATGTGGCTCTTCTTTTTGTTGAAAGGAGCAAAGTCTCTTCACCATAATGGGACTGCTCTTGTTAGCATCATTTCTGAAAGCTCTGTCTCCATGCTCAGGTAGGTCTTGCTGCCTCTGTCAGCCTCTGCATGAAAGGAAACCTCAGCCTGCTCAGGTATCTTCAGGGTGATGTCTCTGAGCTGACAGTCACAGCTTGAGACAAGCAGCTTCCTCTCTTAAGGCCACTGTGAGGACAGCAAAGAGGCTCTAAACCCACTGGATCAATGACATTGACCTCACCTGCCCCAAAGATTTTCATATCCCAAACACTTGTCCAGTCTCTTTAGAAGAGGTCATCTTGCACTCCAGAGTCACACTTATCCCTGTAAGTTGGGAACCAGGAATGCCGCACACCCCAAGATCAGTGGCACTTTAGCCTAATCTGTTCTGGCTGCACGTGCCATCACCATGACACAGCCTAAATCAAGGGAGACAGTATTTCCACAGGTGTGACCATTTGAGTCCCACAGTGGGTATAAGAGAGATCCCGTGGCTGTGTGCCATCTCACACCACACACCCTGGCCCTTGCACCACTATAAGCCTGCCAAATTATGTCATTTTCTCCACTTTTCCTCCAATTTTACCTTCTCCCACTGTCCGGTCATAAGGACAGAAGAAGAGGTTCTGATGCTGGCCCCACTTGGAGAAGGTGGTCCCACTTCTTTGTATCCATCTGAACTGCCTTGGATTTGTGTGTGTGTGCTAGAGATTGCATACTTTCCTGTTCCCTGTCTTTGCTGCCCCACTCACGGGTCAGGACCTGAGCACAATGTTCTTGATCTCTTACGTAGGAACAGACCCAGGAGACATCAGGCTCAGGGCCTAAGAGAGAGCTAGACTGGGGCACACTCCAAGGCTTCCACACCTGTCCATTCCCTCCTTTTGGAAGGCCGGACTGAGGAGCAGTCAGCCAGCATTTGTCTGGTCTCCTAGAGAGTGGTGTTTTCTGTTGCATTAAAGAAATATTGAAATAACATGATCAGCTTTGGTTGAGAGGAATGAGAGTTAAATTTAGAGAGTGTAAAGGGAAGAAAGATCATTGTGATTTCACCTAGATCCAAGTGACATTCCCAGTAGAGGCAGAAAAACCTTCCAGGGTAGAGTGGAAAAACTCCCCAGAAGTGCTCAGGGGAGTCCTGGGAAAGGTCATGCACTAGGGAGGACCCAAGCCAGCCATACTTACAGGGATGTCATTGCTTTATTCTCCAACATGTCCTCAAGGATGGCTCTTCTCAGCGTGCCACAGGCATCCTGTGGAAGATGAACCCTTCTCATGAAGGTCTGGGTCCAAGTCTGTGTTCCTTTGTCCTCATCCCAAACTGGCACTGTCATAGAAGCAACATTCCATTCTCACCCTCTTCCCAGCCTTGGGAAAGTAGGTATGGCAGTGGCCAGCCTATCTGCAGGTTACAAGCCCACAAGCGTATAAGGGGACTGTCCCTGTGTATCCTAAGTCAATGTGTGCCTGTCCCAGTGTCAAAACATAACAAGGGATCCCTGCCCTCTCAGAGATGTGTTCAAATCCCCTCTCTGGGGAAAAAGATGATAATTACTTTGAATTCTTGCAGTGGCAACACACACCTCCCTCTCCCTGAACTTCAGCTGCTCTAAAGATTTCATTTCTGGCTCCAAACACTGCATTTTAGCCAAATATCAAATATGCTGCCTTAATCTGGCCGCAGCTTTCTTCCCCTGCCCACCTGGTTCTGTCTGCCTTATTCCTCTCCCCCGGGCACCATCTGCTTCTTCTTGCTCCCTGTGCCTTTCCTTGCAGTGGTTGGCAGCACATGGCTGATCCATTCTGGAGCCAAAGGTTGTGAGTGCTATTAGTGACAGCTTCCAAGGGCAGCAGACGAAGCACGGCAGGAGTTCCCCCTTCTCCAAGCCAACACCTAAGAATAGACCGCAGTGGACTTGAGCAGGCAGGACCTAAGGACATCTGCCCTGGGCTGCCCCATCGCATGCAGGACAACATGCAGGTTCTGTAGGAGACCCTGACTTTGTCCACCCATCCCTAATAGGAATCCCAAGATCCTGGCCCAAATTGAAGTCAGGCAGCAACTCTACGCTCCTGCCTCCAGGGGGCACTACTCTTAAAAAGTCATCTTCAAACCAAGGACAAAGATATTTATTATTTCCCTTTGGTATGGTGCCAACTGGTAATAGAGTGAACTGTCCACAACAAACCTTGGCCATTTGTCTTGGTGGATACAGACAAGTGCTCGCCAGTTGAAGGAACTCCTCTGCTCATCTGCAGTACAGCTCCCAGGTCCTTAACTAAAGGGAGCTTAGGGATTTGTTCCAGCTTCACACCTCCTAGGCACTCTTCTTAAGCCCATGAAGATCAGGAAATGCCACAGGCTGATTCAGGGGCCCCACTGTGACCATGGATAACTCACTTCACCTCTTGGTGCCTTGGTTTCTCCATCTGTAAAGTGGAGGGAGAGCACCTCTGCTCTCCTTCCTGCTCAGGGATGCTGTGAGGATTCAGTGTTGCCTGTAGTGAAGGTATGGTAGGAGGAAGAGGAGTGACCTCACTCCTTGGAAAGCAGAACCACAAAAAAGTGGGATTTCCAGGGACATTGGAACCTGGAAACTCCCCGGATGAGTAGCAAGGGAGAAGGGACAGGGAGAAGACTGACATCCCTGGAGTCCTTAGACATTCACAGCACTGTGAACCCAGCACAATGATACCCCCCGGTCAGGTGACCCTGGTCATCTGGCTCAAACTGACCACTTATAATTCTTAAACTAAATCTCCTGATGTTAATTTGCCTGAAGGACCAGAGAATATGTGGGAATGTCGATCTGGAAACCGACATCCGTTGAGCTTTGGGCAGACAAGAGAAGGGATGTAAGGGAGTGCATGGAGGTTGTTTGAAAGGTGGCATAAAGCTCTTCAGGAAGTATCTCTCACCTTGTTTTGAACCCTGGGCTCACCTCTCCCAATGGACTCACCTTCTCTTTCCCCGCTGCAGAGTACAGAAAACAAAATTGCTTTTCGGTTGTCCCGCTCACCAAATGTGTGGGTTTCCATGGTGGTCTTCCTCCCTCCCTGGTGTGCTTTGACTGGCACCTGAAGGTAGAGATTCAGAGATAAACAAAGCTGGGGAATATCACAAATTTTTCTTTTTCTAAATTGGGGTATTTCTTCCATATCATTTGAATTAGAAAAGCTAAGTTGAAATTTCTTTTTCTTTCCTTTTTTTTTTCCTTTTAACTATGGTTTGACTGTTATCATTTCAAGGACCAAGCTACACCTTGAACAAGAAATAAGACCTCTCCTAAGAACCTTTATGTACTTCTTAGGACTCAACCCAGAGTCAGGGCAGGTGGGAACCAGGGAGGACACTAGCTCTCAAGGGTGCCAGGTGTGACACTGATTTGCTATTGGCTCTGAGAACCATCTTGGAAAGGAAAATTCTAGAAACTTCACCTACTATGGATAAGTCCATCTGGCCCCAACCAGGTGTATCCTGATCTAGAAATTCTCATCAAAAAAGAAAGGCAAAGAAAGAATTGCCCTGAGGAATAGAGTACTTACAAGGGCAGGTCTTGGTTGCTGTTGGCAAACCACTTGCCCTTGACCCTGAAGCCCAAACTCCTTCCCACCTGCTTTGACCCTGCTCCCCAAGGTGAACACTGCTGTGATGGCATGAGGGACCAGGTCACAGCCTGGAATTCAGTGATGACTTCTGTCTGATTTTGTATCTGATTGTTCTGTGACTAGGCCAAATCCTGTGGGGGTTGTTACCAGAAAGTATTTCCGATGGTTAACAACAGGAAGGCATGCGCAAGACCCCAGACCTACTTCTGAGTCCACTAGCACCCCTTTGGACTGGAGAATGGATTGTGAGGCACTCAGGAAGGAGAAGTTTATCAATGGATGCCACGTGGACCTGCAGGGAACTGGATGCCTTGGTAGATGGTAGTAAGGGTGAACAGAAAAAGAGGGCTTCTAGGAGTATCTGGAAGAAAGACATAAGCAACCAGCTAGTCAGTCCTTGCTGAAATAGCAAAGCATATTCTTTTCAAATAGAGGAAATTGGTTTTACAGAGTGGATTATTTAAGCATTTTTTGTAAACAAAGGGATCAGAGAAAGTGTCTCTAAAGAAAGGAGAGGCATGTTCTTGGGAACATATCGTGTATCTGGAAACAAAAAATGTTAGACTCTATTTTTCTGTGGACCTACCTAAGTCAAGTCACTCTGAGGCCAATTTCTCTTCTTGTGAAATAAGAATATTGCTTACCTACCTCACAGGGGTGTTGTGAGGATAAAGTAATTAATGTTTGGTAAAGCACTTTGAGGATGAAAGTGTTATGGTCATCAATTTGCTTCTATTTAAAATCCTTTGGAACATTAATTGAGCACCTACTCTGTGCAAGGCACCATGCTTTGTGCAGTGGATGAAAGGACATGAGCTAGCACCTCTGCTGTCTTTGGATTAAGGATATTTTAAAGAGCTAAGAGGACAGAATAACAGTGTTATCTCAGTGTGGGACAAGAGAGGTGATCTCTGACCTTCTACCAACAAGGCCACTTCCCTTTCCTTCCCTAGTATCTGGGCAAGCAAGAAGGAAAAGCTTTAAGTCCTTTGGCTTCCATCAGAGAATGCCCTTCCAAGAAGCAGACATCACTCGCTGTACTCCCTTCGAGGGGAAATGAAGGCACTCAGCGTTGAACGCTCCCCGTGCTCAGCACACTTGGTTCTATTACTTCAACCACCCCTCCTCTGCTCAGCTTAGTGTGACTGCGGCCTTCACCTCCTCTCTTTTCACAGAGAATGATTTATTTCTGCTGTCCTGGTGAGTGGGCACTTTTTGGTTGGGTCGTTACCTAGGAAGTCTGGTACGCTGTTTGCTGGGTAGTCTTGGCTTCCAAAGATAAGGGTCTTTACTAGAAAACAATTCAAAACATGAGACTGTCTTTTTTGGGAGAGGGGATAACTTCATTTTCTTAGTTGCCTCACAAAACAAAGCCCTTTTATAATATTTCATTTGTTTCCCTATCTGCAGAAAGTTCTTCCCTTTCTAAACACACACAATGAACCAAGTCTGGATATAGCAAGTTCTACAACAGAAAACATCTCTGATGGCTTGGAGCATGCTGAGCAGGGCTTCACTATCTACAAAGAGCCAACTCTTGGTTGAGCTGAGCAGATGCAGATCCCAGCCCTGGATTGAAGCTCCTGAGGGTGCTCCCTGGGGCTTTTGGCTTTGGGAACTACTTTTGCAGTGATTGTGAATTCTTAGAAATCCTCTTGCCATGAAAGAACATCCTCAGAATCCAGTGGGAGCTTCTTCAGCATGATAGAACCAGCATAAACCCATTAGTTATCTTGAAATTATTAAACAATACCTGTCTTTGAGGGCAGAAGAGAAATACTTCTCCTTTCAGAGGGTAGAAAGGACAAAGAGAAAAGGAAGGTTATTTGGCTTGAAAAATAGTCCCCCTTGTTGTAAGAAGGGATGCCAGACTCAGAGGTCCATAAATGACCTCCTCTGTCTTGGACAAAGGAATGGGGAGGCCTGATTTGAGTTCCCTTAGGTACCCAAGGCAGTACTGAGACTTTGTATCATTTTCCTTTCGACCTGGAGCCTGGGGAAGGGGTAGCTTCAGCTCTGAGGCTGTCATCTTGCCCTGGATCATTCTGAGCTTCTCAGCCATGTCTCCGCCCTTCTCTACCCCACACTGACCAACAGCTCCCAGCTTTGGTGTTGATTTGTTGATTCCAAAAGGCCTCCTCTTCAGTCCTTTCACACACATGGCTTCAAGTCAGGGCTCTTTGCTCCTCCATGGCTCCTACAGCCTTCCGCCTGCCTCTGCACCACTACTGCTACGTGCTTCTACCAGATGCATCACGTCATTCCCCTCTGAGCCCAGGCCTCCAGTATTGCCATTGGTCTAGCCTACCAGAAGTCAAGGACAGGCGCTTTTTGTTCCTTCTTTTAAATCCATGTGCCTTTAAAAGGTCTTGTCCTGGGTCCCTGGTGGAGATTTCACAGAGGCAGAGGGCAGGAGAGGGGGCAGACAGTGTTAGGGACACAACAGGGACACTCATAGCTTTCCTGTAATGCTGATACAGGCCACCAAAGGAAAATACACATTTTTCACAGTTCCTAGGCTCTCTGGGGCATTATCTCCTCGAAATAACAACCACACATGCCCTCTGTCACACTGTCAATCACTGTGCTGTAGGACCTGCTCCTGGTTAATGGTTTTATTCCTATTTGTTTGGAATTATACTAACTATGAGATGCTCAAGGGGGGAAGAGAAGGAGATAGCAGGCACACTGAAAACCACCTAAGCTGGGAGGTGCTCTGAGATTGTGAAATTATTATGAATTGTACAGAAGCAAGGGGAGAGGGGAAGGTAACCACACTCCAAGCTTATAGATCACACTGAGATACACGCATGTGCCATTCTTGAACATATATGTGTGTGTATGTATATATACATATATGTGTATCTTTTCTCTTAAAGGGCTTAAAAGCTTGAAAGAAAAGAGTATTCTGATATTTAAAGCTCCTGGAAGACTTACAGTAGACCTGACCTAGATGGGTTGTTTCCTTTCTTGAGCGCACAAGGTCTTGAAGAAACCCTTGGCTGATCAACATCCTTTTTTCCTCCATCTGCAACAGAAAACCAAGAGCAGGGTTGTGCTGGCCTTTAAGAGACTCTCCAGCTGCCACCAACATTCCTAGTAGGTCTGCAGCCAGACGTAGCAGTTCCAGGAAACAGCTTCCTGGATAACTCCTTGTTTTACCGAATTCTGATTACACAGGTAGACCTGGTCTGTTCGCAGGACAGTCACCAAAGCAAGGAAAGAAAATGACCACAGGAGAAGGAGCTGGAGCTTGTCTGTCGTGGCTCCAAGCCTGGTGGGTGTTGGGTATTCCTTGGCACCAGGGCCTCGGACAATGATCTGCATGCATAACCGACCTGCAGCATCAACAGCTGCAGGTGAAGCCGGGCTAGACCTTGAGGACTGAGGGACAGGACCCCTCCATCTAAATGCAAGCTCTCTTAGGTAGGAGACATTCCAGGCAATTGCTCTGGGGGAGGCAAGACTTAGTTCTAGCAGGGCTACAAGTCTCCCTGGTAGGACAGCAGGCCTGGGCCTTTCCTATGGCTTCAGAAAAAGCACAGGTACATGTGGAGTGAGAAACTACTCAGGTCCTTCCTGCACTGGTCACAGAATGGGCATGAATGAGGCAACAGGATGTTGGTCACACTCGAAGGATTTTCCCCAGAGAGGAAGAACATGCGGTGCTGGGAGGGAGAAGGCACCCATGCGACAGTGTACTGAGCCACCGGCCTTTCCTTCCCGAGCTCCTACTATGGCTGGAAGAGCCAGGACTGCCACCTGCAGTCCTGCAGTCCATGTTCAAGGGCAGCTCAGATCCAGGCAAGTGCTAGCTAGGTTGCCACCTGAAAGGCTTGATGGCAAAGACCACAGGGTCTGTCCAGGACCCCCAGACACCTTTCTAGCACCAGTACCCCAGAACAGCTTTGGGGGCTCCTCTGATTTTTTCACTCAGGCATGGTTTGTATTTCTGGAAACTTAGTAGTGTGGCCATGTGGCCAGCTGGTGGACTCCATGCTGGGACCTGCCATCACACCCGTCACCTTTCCACCCTCGCCTCATCCCAGCTGTGCCATACGAGTCCCAGAGCCATACAGGCAGCCAATGCTTTCCCTATGATGTTCACATACATTCCAACTCCCAGCCCTGGACACATTCTTAGGTTTCTTGGTCCCCAGCCCCAAGCCCTGCTGTGCAATGTTTCCATTCTCCTGCATGGGCCTTCTGGTGACAGAGCATGTGTTTGAGACCCATTTTACTGCGGCTGTCTCAGAAGCTGACCTGTGGGATCCTAGGAGAGAAACTAGGAGAGAGGACAAGGGAAGACCAGAGTGCAGTTATGAGGCAGCACCACCGTCCTGTGTGGCTTTGTCCTTTCACGAGTAAAAACATGACAAGTTTGGTATACAAAAAATATACAAGAGGGGAAGGGAGGGAGGGAGAAGGAGAGAGGAGAGGAGAGGGGAGGGGAGGAGAAGAGGGGGAAAAAAGAGAAAGGAGTCTCTTGAGGGGCTGCACCTCCTTTGGTGTCTTGGACTGTCTCTGATTTGTGAAGAGCTGAGTATCCGAGCATTTTCCAGCCCAAGTCTGCCTCAAGCAGGTGTGGCGTGGTGTGTCATGGCATGGCATGGTTGTAGCTCTGGCCCCACCAACTCCACCACATGCATGAGGTACTGTGGCTTCTCCTGAGCCCATGATTCTCTGGCCCTCTGCGGCCTGCGGGGCTCAGAAGACTGGAATCTGGTCTCTCTCCTCAGAGCCAGTGTTATGGGGATGCCCTCTCACATTTGTTTAGTTTTTCTTGGGTGCTTTTCTCCCAATCTTCCTTGCCCACTGTAACCCACTAAGGCTGAGGACTCACCTGGAAGTCTCCTTATGGAGACCCTGGGAAAGGAGTATAGGTGGCTTTTCTCTGTCCTATGAAGGTGCTAGAAGTGGTTTCCCATCTCCTGAACTTCTCAGGTAATTCAGAGCCATGAATGCATATAATTTGTAATTTTCCCTAGAGGGCTAACATAACTTCCAGTTGCTCTTGTCCATGGAGCCTCAGCTGCCTGAGAAACTTGTGTTCTTGGGTTTCTAGGAAGCAGGGCCTTAAACACCATTCATTTTGAGATTCCAAATCCTGACCCCACCAGAATGAAGCGACCAGGCAAGCAAATTCCTAAAGGCAAAATGCAACAATTTGGCTGTTAGGAGCTGAGGCCAGTGGCCAGACCCCGCTTTCCTGATACCATGGAGCAGCAACTTTTTATAGAAGTAAACCTATGTGTGCAGCCAGCATTCTCTTCTCCATTTCCTGCACATATATGCTTAAACCCTGGGGAGGAGTGGGTAGGTAGCATGTATCCTACAAAACTCAGACTGGGCTTACCTCTTCTCTTGATATTAAAAATAATCGTCTGCAATCAGTAAGCTGACAACAAAGTCTGTAGGTGGACCCTCCTAAAGGGGTGGGCCCATGGCTACCTGCTGTTAGTCCAACTCCTCACCTAAGGAAACATAGGTGAGCCCATGGCTGGCCCCATCTCTCAGGAGGGCTGGGTGTGTATCACAACAGAGCTGTGTAGGTGATGCTCAGGTGCTACCTGGGCAAGGACACGGGGCCCTAGTGCAGTAGAGGTGACACTGGCTGTGTAACTAATGCGCCCTTTTGGAGGAGAAAAGAAGCCCTGATTCTCTGAATGTGATTTAACTGAACACCCATTATATGCCAAACATAGTCCTTTCCCACAGTTAAAACAAGAGGGGCCGGAAAATATCAAATGATAATTCAGAAGATATTGTAAAGGTTGGAAAGGAAATTTGAACCTGACATAACTGGGTAATAGAAAAATCCCCAGTAGGAAATAATTAAATTTGAACTCTGTAGCTTTGAGGAAGTTATTTAGCCTTTCAAACGATCAGTCCGTGTTTCAAAAGTACACTTTCCAGCTCTGAAGTACTCTGGTGACCAAGACTCAGATAGACACAACTGCTCTAGTGCATGGCCAAAGGAGATGACAAATGGGAGGCAGCAGCTTGTGAGCTGAGCCTGTCCCTGCTTCCCATCTCCTGGGCCACAACCTGGTGCTCTTCTGTGTCACAGTTTCCATCTTCCACCCAGTCTCACTTGGGGAGCCATAATGATGGTATTTGGGGTTCCCTCCCTTTCTGCCATCTCTGGTGGCCAGCAGCAGCTCAGAGTTGCACTTCCCGCTTGAGACTCCACTTGCTGTGGAAGCCCAGGTTGGAGGAGGCAGGGCTTGAGGCCAGTGATGTAAATGTTCTGTCAAGAAGGAGGTTCAGGAAACCCCAGAAAGGAAGAATTGGGCAGAGACCATTCCTCTACACCCCTTGAGGCAGACAGGACTTCCAAACACCCAGGCATGCTAGCACAGGTAGCAGGTAGAGGCAAAGAACATACGAGGAAGCCCTGGGAAAGGAGGACAGGTGGCTTTGTGCTGTCCCAGGAAAGTGCTACAAGAGGCCCTTTGAGACTGAAAGACTGCTCTGGCAGAAGTCTTTGGTTTGTCTTTTCTGCCCCCGCCCCTGCCCCCTGCCCCTCAAGTAGGCTTGGGTAAATAATTTGGAATATTGGAAGATAGTACAAATTATTTATTTGCCTTTTTCTTAAATGGGGCAATCACTTTTGGTATAGACAAACCTCTGAATTTGGAAACCATTAAAAACAGAAAGCCAGGTCAAGGAACCAGAGGAAAAGCTAGAATTCCATTTAAATGATGTATTTCAGATATCACCATATCATATTCCCACCAGCAGAGGCTTTCTCCTGTCTTCAGGAGGTATGTTGGCTTGGGTTTGGGAAGAGAGGTCCCTGTGCAGGGAGCCATCTTGATCCTGATCACAGGTCTCCTTGTCTTGTCACCATGGGCTTGGAAATGGAAGCAAGTCCTGGGAGCCTACAGGTCACACCAGCATGGCCAGTGGACTTCCATTTCCCAGCCCAGACACAGAGCCAGGCAAGGACAATGGCTGGTGAGGAGAGCCCTGCTCCCCTCCATGCCGAGACCTTCCTGCAGGAAAGACAGGCTCCCCATTCTCAAGTGTAGCATGGCTCTCACCTAGAGAAACAGAGCTATGGATATTTCAAGGCTGGCAAGGATGCTAATAACAGCTAAAATGCCATTGCATCCACTTCACAATCCCTTCCCGGTTTGCCAGTAACACACAGACTTCTTGGTGCTCCAGGTGGCCAGTGGCTTCTATCTTCTTTGCCAGACTTTGTGGCTGGAGTAACATTGATTCTAAGCCAACCCGTAGCTCACAGCTCTGTGGGCAGACCTGGACATCCTCACTCATCTAGAACAGGTGCTATTTGTGGCAAATTCTGCTTATGGATGTAATTTCCTTTCTTCCTTCCTTTCTTTCTTTCTCTCTCTCTCTCCCTTCTTTCCTTCCTTTCTTCCTCCTCCCCTTTCTTTCTTTCTTCTTGTTAGAAAGACAAATTTCTATGTAGACTTTTCCTAGATTTTTGTCCTTTCTTAGGAAGGCTTTGTTTCTAGTGTCTGAGTCCCCTCATTTCTTTTTAGAGGCTGAAATGTTTTTCCTTTTCTGTTACCCAAAAGAGACAATTGCATTAAAAAGAACACAATCAGGCTCTTTCTCCCTCTCTCCCTGTTGAGTTGGAGTAGACAAATGCACATGGGCTGAGATATTTTGAATCAATGGCTCCAGGGTCTCTGCTGAGGATGACGATTTTTCTGTTCCCCCACCATGGCAGGAAATGGAAAGTCAGGGTGGTCAGGTGGTGACAGAAGTTCACAGCAGGTCAGGGTGGTGACAACAAAGAATTTAAATTCTCAAAACCTTGTGGTGCCTTTTCTTGTGGTGCTTCTTTGTCATTCACTCCACTCAAGGCAGCCACTTGCAGCAAGCAGCGATGCCAGTACTTCCCTTGGTGTTTTGTGCCAGTGCAGTAAAAGACTTCAAAGTATACGTGTGTAGATACTGATATGTCACTATACTTATATGATTATATAATTGAGGTTCTGATGCAGCTTTGGTTGGGAGTTGATCATTCCTCTGCAAAAATATACCACTACTCAGCTGGAACTTATGGCTGTCTTCAAATGATGGCATTGAGGAAGGACGGTGACCGATGAGATGGGTTCTTCTCTTGGGATGAACTTTCTTCTTTCTTGTGAAAGTTGCTGTCTCCACCACCCGAGTGTTTGATAAGGAAGCAAAGATCAGCTTCTTTTAAACTTCCTTTGGTGCTGATAATTTTTTTAATTCTTTGTTCATTTAGCTTCCCTGCCTATGACCAATAAGCTGCTTTTCCAAAATCTCAATTCACCAACTGAAGTTGGACAGGGACGGCTTGGGAGTAAGAGGCTAGAGTTCAGGCACTCCTGACTTCGTTTCTGAACTCATTTTCCTGTGTGATCTGCCTAAATTTCCCAAATTTGGTTTCCCCATCTAAAGAAGGTATTATACTTTCTCCTTACCTCACAGGGAAGGGTGACTTAAAAGAATTAATCAAAGGCACAGAGTCATCACATCATTTTTAATTAGGAGACGGCAACTTGACATGTTTTTGAGATTTTGTTTGTATGTTGCTAAGATTTTAATGTTGGTGTTTTGCTTTTTTCCTCCTTGTTCCTCCATCTCTACTGTTTGATGTCCTTCCTTTGGCAATACCTTGGAATATCGTGTAACTGACTGGATTCACCTAGGTCGCTGAGTAGTGTTAATTTCTCCCAAGGAAACAACATCACTAATACACTGTATAAGGTGCTAGAATCAAACCTCATTTTATATACTTTGGTTCTTAGAGAAAAATAAAACATGCAGAATTCTTTCTGTGAAGCCTTACTATAGATTGTTATAGCCAATTGTTTATCCAAAAAGTGAGAGAGAGTAGACAATAAAGATAAAGATGCTGAGATTCTGTAGAAAATGTAACTAAAAGACCTTTGCTATTTCCTATATTAATGTAAACTACCATAAATTATATTATATATATAGATTATATATATATATTTACATGTGCTTGAGGTAGAAAGAATGGAAAAATGTAAAGTATGTTCTTTATTTTTAGTTTCCACTGGCTTCACCACTTTGAGTATGTGTGCAAGAGAGGTTTACAGTGGGGGTTGGATGAGGATGCACAGTGCGATACATGAAATTTTTCATATTTCTGTTCTGTTCTGTGTGTTACTAGAAGGCGAAGCCTGAATGAGAGATGATGGAAATAAGTGACAACAGAGATGTGCTTTTTCACGTCCTAAGTATTGCTGTCACATGTTGGTGTTTTTCCTCCTCATTCGAAGGTTTCTCAACAGCACTGTAAAAATGGCTGCCGCCTGGGGTGTTAATAGATCATGTTTACCTCAAGAAAGCTTTAAAAAAAAAAAAAAGACAGTTGTTTTATCTCTCATCTCTTAAAGAATAATGACCACCCCCAACCAGAATGTGGGGCATTTCCACAGAAGTTCAGTAAGAGAAACCATTTCTGGTGCTTTCCTTCACACCCTCATCCTCACTCCAAGCCCTTCTTTAATTGCTACTGAAAGCAAGAGAGATGACTTTTGATAGGAAGTGGGGTGAAGATTTTGGAAAAATGTATTGGTGAATCCAAACTCTGCCAGAACAAGCCGTGTGGGGTCCTTTCAAAGGATAGCTGTGTAATTCAGGTGTTTAGTGCTAGCATGTGTGTGTGTGCGTGTGTGTGCGTGTGCATATATGTGTGTATGTGTGTATACTGTATATATGTCTCAGTGTATGAAATGTCTGGTGGACAGAGAACAAAATACAGCAAACAGAAATGAACGGAAAAAAACTATATCAAATGCTATTTTATCAGAGACGCACTTGTTCACCTTGATGAGAAGCCACTGTTTCACAACTATGCAATCTTCCCCTTTCTCCTCCCTCCTGCCTTCACCTCAGATTTCCAAACTGTTACCCCTCACAGATTTCCAAACTGTTTTCCATAGCCCTCACAGATTTTTCCCCCTTTGTCCAAGAACCACAATATCCGACCCCTAGTTCAAGGTGAGCATGCTACCGCAATTCTTTCCTTAAATTTAAGAACTAACAACAACAACAAAAAATTTCCTTTGCTTTCATTTGAAATGATTCGATGTAAACCTGTTTGGTTCTGTAGGAAACTACTGATATGTACTTTATGTTTCAGTTACATGTTTATAGCTTGTTCTCATCTTCCTCTTGGTTTGCTATATCTATTTTCTTTATAGATTCTACTTTGTATGGTATATATTTGGGGATGTGTTGACTTAAGGCAAGAAAAAAAATTTGGCTTAAGTAGAACAGTAAGCATGTGACCTGGGGCTGGGTGGGGGTAATGTATACCTGCAGCTTCTGAGGCCCTGTGTCCTGGGGCCAGATACAAAGCAGCAGGGAGCTGGGGTACTGGGGAAGGATTTTACCTGTTTGATGTTTTTCTTTCTTTGTAGTCATCAGTATGGAGTAACCTATCTCTAGAGGGTCAGCTAGAATCTTTTGCCTTAGCTTTCAGCCAACTACATCTTTCCCAGCTGCTGTCCCAACCTATGCCTTGTTCCCAGTGCCAAACGCCATCTTTGCAGATACCCCTCCCCACCACCAGCCACCAGTGGCAGCTTGCCTGAATGGGGTTAATGCCTCTGATTTCATTTGGAAATTTGGGTATAAGGGAGTGTTCAGAAGCCTGACATCAGTTGTGTTCAGGAAGCCAGATCTCCCTCAGACTGTAGGCCATTTGGAGGCAGATTGAAAACATACCCTTAGCTACCAAGGAATGCAGTGGATTCCAGCATGCTCCCAAACTATCACAAAGCCAGTTCAGCTGAATTGGCATCCCTTTCATGGGGCTGTAAGAAACATCATCACAGGGAAGAAGAGAGGTCCCAGGTTACACAAAGCACAAAGTAGGCAGGGGCAACCCTGCCCGCAGAAGGCAGCTTCTCAGCTCTGTTGGTTGAGATCCTGCACAAGTCTGAGTTTTGCTCATGGTTTACATATCTCGCACAAGGTGGCCAAGCCATCCAAGACAGTTTTTAAAAGATAAATTCAGACACTGCCTAACTGCTCCAGCACAACCCGCTCCCACTCTGTGGCTGGGGGGGGCTTCAACAGGATTCCTCGGGGATGAGTAAGGATGTCGGGCTTCTGAGGAGAGTGCATCTCTGTAGCAGCCTTGCTCTCCACCCCCAAGTCTCAGATGTTCTCGTAGCTACTCAGGGGATCTAAATGAAGTGTTGTTCATTTGCTTCTATCCCGTCCACTGATCACTCTTGCCAAGTCCCATCCCAGGAACTGCTCATTCATTCTTTTTTCTGTTTTATCCTTTGAGGTAGTTTTCTGGAGACCATTGGGCCTATTGTGGAGTCCAGCCTGCATAAGTACCCCCAGGGGTCTTCCCAGGAGCTGACGTGTGTTTAAGGCTCAGAAAATCCAGGCAACATCTGTTCCAGGACACATGAAGCTTCCCAATCCCTGGCTGCCCTAAAACACAGTGGGGACCTGAAGGCCTCTCAGAGGCTGCTGAGATCCAGTCTCACGACTACCCACCACCCACTTCCCTGCCTATCCCATCTCTGCTCAGGCCCAGAGATGGCGTCGGAGATCCAGGTCTTCCAAGAGGCTCTGATTCTGGGGCAACACCAAGAGGCACCCCAGATCTCTCCAAGAGGGTATTCAGATCTCACTCCTCACCCAGAGCCAGGTCAAGCTTCTCAGCACCCATCTAGGGCTGCAACCACCAGCCTGTCTAGAAAGTGTTATGCTTGCATATGGGGACCATGGAAACACTCAGTCTCTATCACAGAGCTGGACCCATGGAACCTGCCTATCTAGAGCCCAGTAGATCATTACCAGGCAGACTCTGGCTGAGGAAGCTTTCCCACCAGAATATTGTGTCCCATGGTGGCCTTTTGGCTGGTGTTTGGCACCTGAGTTTGTTTGGAGCTATAGGTGGGCCATTTCTAATTCCAGGGCTAGGAACTCAAGTATAGCCCGGAGCCTTCCCTGGCTGCTTCAGAGGAAGCCTGGACAGAGATGCTATGCTTGCTGAGATGGGAGCACAGACAGTCTCTTCAGAGAAGACCAGTGCCCAGGTTTCCCACTGGCCCAGGAATGTTGGATCAGGGAAGTCCAATGGGACCTGGGTGGTAGTTTTAGCAAGTTGGGGTGGGGCCCCTTTGGAAAGACAGGGGAGTGCAGAGTCAACTCGTGTCAACTGAATGACAGAGGTGAGGGAAGTTCTGTGCTAGCACCTTTGTATCGATGATCCCACCTAAGTGGAAGGTGAGAGATCCCACCCCATTTTACAACAAGGAAACTGAGGCTGAAATAGTGCCTATGACTTTCACTAGACCTTATGGTCAGTCAAGGGATCAAACCTGGATATTCTGGTTCTGGCCCACCTCAGAGGTCCACCTCGTCCCTTTTCCAAAGACCCATAAACACCAGGTAGCTCACAGTGCACAGCATGGACTGTCGGAGGTGGGCATCATGCAGCCTGGGTACTTTGTCTCTATCCAATGCCTCAGAAGCTAGGAAAGAGTGGGAAACATTAGGTGATATATAAAGTCTAGTGAGCAGTGCTCCTGTGTTCAGTGCCCTGAGCACGCCCAGTGCAGAAGTCCCATGAGGAAAAGCCCTTGTGACTCCTTATGTTTGCTTTTCCATTATCTCAAAAGATAACTTCCAGGTAAATGGAGAATTTCCTCTAGGATCCACTAGAAGATGGAGCTAGAAAAAAATTAAGAAATATATGATTCCCTGGGTGAGTTCTGAGCCATTTTTTGGGCAATGGCTATGGCTCAGTCTGGAAGGACACAGCTGGAAACATCCACAGTAGTAGGGAAAGCTCATGGGTGGAGACCATTACTGCCGCTCTTGTCCCCACTGTGCTGGGCTGGCCACTTGTTTGCCATGACACTCAGTTTCCCCATCTCTGAAACACAGGGATGAACCCAGTGATGGCTGTGGTTGATCCAAACCAAACATCTAAAACAGCGAGGTGAGCAAATGCAAAGTCTTGAGCGCTGAGTGGGTGCATTCAGGTTTGGGCAGAAAAATAGCCTCACCTCCTAAGCCAGGACATGCAAAGACCCATGTCAAAAGAGAGGCTTAAGGAAGTAAAGCTCACAGCCGTGTGAACTGATCACAGGAGAAAACAATGTACATGAGGATGAAGGGGAACCAAGGGGGAGGAGAAAGGGAAAGAGAGGAAATGGGGTGCTAGGGTTGGCAGTATGGGCTCTCAGGATGTGAAGGAGTCTCCCCACCTTTGCTCATCCACAGCATCACAGACAAAAGATATTAAACTCACAGCCCCTGAAGGACAAAGCTCCTTCTATTCCTTTACTGTGGATGCCTTGACATCAGAGTCCTCCCTTAGAATTGGCCTAAAACTGCCTGCTGCAGTCCCAGTTAATTTCTCTGGCTTTGAGGACAGAGACCCAGTCTTTGGATTAATGAGCTTTAGAACCCTTGGAAATGTCCTCAGCCTTTCCCCATTCAGGAATTCCTGAAGGCAAGAACTGGAGTCACAAACTCTCCTTGTCTCTGCCTCTTAAAATAAATTGTTCCAGACAGCCAGGACCTCGCCTGACCTCCCAGGGACCTCAGTTGTTACACAGACTCCGTGGAATTGATTTTAGTTCCTTCCCTGCTGGGCCCAGCATTTTATGTCTAAACTTCAAATGCAAGTCTCTGTCTGGGAAGGGAGGAAGGTTAGAGAGGCCCCGAGTGGGGGACAGCCTTAGAATCTCCAAAGTGATGATCACTGCAGACACCTCCCTTCTGCTTCGCTCAGATCCTCTTGTTGCATTTTCCAAAAACCCATTTCAACTTGGGTGATGCCCTCCTTGGGACAGGTGCTGTCCTGGACTTTGCGACGATGAAAACGAAAGAGGGTCTCCTACAGCAGTCACAGGAAGAGGAAGGACAAACCTGTGGGGTAGCCCAGGTGACACTGGCTTTGGGGAAGGCGAGGAGCTTCTGCTCATATACCCACTTCACACCTCCTGTGGCCCTCAAAAGCCCCACCCTACCATCTTCTCATTCACTCCACCAGGACCCCCAGCCTTCCTTCTGGCTGGGGCTGGGGGAGGGGGCGCTGACCTGACCTGCAGCTGTTTCCAACTGTTTCTCACCCAAACCTGGATCATGTGCAAAGTGAAAATACTAAACTGTCCCGGAAAGTTCGGTTCCCTTTGAGCCCAGACCTGGGCCCTGCTCCTTCTGCAGTGGTCTCTAGGGTCTTTGCTAGCCATCCGTCAGCGCTGGCTGGACCGTAGCGCTCTTCTCCCAAGCACTGCTTCAGCCATCCCAGGGTCTTCCTGTTCCCTTCTCCACACCCCATCCTTCCGCCATTCAGACACAGTCACAGGGATGGGGGAGCAGGGCTCTGCCCTGGCCACTTGCTGCCCAAAGGTACACCGGACAGTGACAATACTCTTAGGGTCAAAATTGAGGCTGAAAATGGCCTTCTGGGTGACCTGCTAAGCTCATCACTGGCTGAGTTGTCACTGGAGATGGCAAAAGGAAAGGGACCATCCCAGCCTAGGTGGCCCTCCTTTAACCTCCTAGAGCAGCTGATCCTACAAAGGAAAGACGTGGTACAAGTTCCCTTCCAACCAGTGTGACTCCAGGGCCCCAAAACTGGCAGCCTCAGTAGCAACTGTGGTGAGGACTGCTGTGGGCACGAGGAAGAACCCCTGAATTCTTACCATCGCATGTCCTGCCTCTCTCTGGAAGTGCCGAGCCTCGCCAAACAAGAATACAGAGAACACCTCAAGGGATAGGCTACTCCTAACTAGATATATATTTAAATTACTTTTTTCCCCTGGGCACAAAAGCAAAAACAATATTTTTTCTTAGTTTCCCCAGGGTTTGCAATTGAACACATCTGATACGTTGACTTAAATTTTTTTTTTTTAATTTCATTCTGAAGCAGGTATTTTCTAATGGGGCTTATTTTTGGATTTGAGATCCCTGGGCTTCTTGCTCAGTGAATCAATGCTTGCTGCTGTGTTGGAAATGCAGACATTGATGACCACTGTATTAAGCCAAATTTAAAATCTTTAGTCTCCTCCATCTGTAAGTGTTATGTATCTACCTCATTTTGATTTTTTTGGTTTTCCTGTGCTTTCGTGTTGTGTACAATGTCAGAGGTGAAATGTAGATAAAAATATATATATATAAAAATATATATTTTTGCTTTGCAATAAAGTTCAAAGCTATAACAGAATATTCATTAAATGTCATAGCCTTTTACTGTGCTCTATCTTCTTAGTTGTGAATTGTCCTTGGGAGTCCTTTGGCCTATTCACCAGAGTCAATATTGTTGTGTTTGCCATTTGATGAATTATTCTAATTTTTTTAACTGTACTTTTTTGACACATTGAATAAGACACTAGGATTCTTGAACAACTCTTGGTTTCAAAGGTGCTTTATTTCTGTGGACTCACATGATCAATGGAAGTGTCTCTGCAGACTTGAATCTTCCAGATACCATTCTTGATCTCAACGCCATTGTGCTTTGAGTTCAAAATGAAAGGTTTGTGTGTAGGGGGAAAAAGGAAACATTGGTTTGGCTTTGACTTTTTCAAGCTGTTGGTATCTACTTATGTTCAACCTTATTTCTTTTTGTAACTTTAATTTCTTGGCATGGAATATGAGACTTACTGACTCCTTATTGTCCTTGTCTATTTGGCTGCCCTTGACTTTTTTGACTTTGCATTTTCTCTAGGTTGATTTGTGTGTTGTGCTATTTGATGGTGACCTATGCTGTGCCCAGCCCCACCTCTTCTCTAGACCTTCTGGAACTCTCTTCCATACCATGTGTTAAGAGGGACGGTGCTTTGGAAATAATTGTAGTCTACAAGCCAGTGATGCCATAGAGACTCAAGTTTTTCAGAAGAGTCCTGACCAATCACAGGACAGGTTCATGAGATCTTGGATAGAAGGTGGATTGTCTGCAATTTATTCCCTTTTATATGTGTTTGGACAGATTTTCCTTTAATTAAGCACATCTAGGTGGTGAGCCTTTGTAATTTGTATAGTTCTACAACCCCTGTTTTTGTGTGTCTTTGACCAAAATATGTAGGACTTTTCTCAAGTTCATTCAACGTGTTTTAAGTGGGATAAAGAAAGGTCTATACATGAGAGTACAATATCCTTAAAAATGACCCTTCTCTGCAAAATCCTGTAAGTGTTTTATTATTCCCCAGCTCCAAGGAGCTAGGGGAAAATAGTAATTGAAGGGGCGGATCATTTCCACAAATGATGACTTTTCCCATAAAATACATACCACACTACAAAAAATGAAAATGCCTAAGATTCAATTTCATAATATGTTGGATTTTCCTCTTTTTTTCTTCTGATGATCATCAAGAATTGCTGGCGTGTATCGATAATTGACATTTTAACTTGTATTCAGGGAGGTTAGCTTTGTTCTCTAACAGTGCAGAACTGGCAATTAAAACAACTCTGGCTAAGCTCTGCTTGGCCTATTCACTATTTCTCTCTGTTTATGGTACAATGGTCTGTCTATGAATTGAAATGCAGATAAAACGTGTGCTGAAGGTGGAACACACTGGTGTTGATTTGGAGGGAAAATTATACTGATAAATATATATCTATATGTATATACATGTGTATAAGTTGGTGAGTGGGAATATATGAAGTATTCGCACACACACAACCACACAGATGGGCACAATGACAATATGCTTCCAACGTTGGTTTTCAATTTTGAGGAGTTTGCTACCTCACTGAGCTTTCCAAAATTTCCTTTTTAAGATAATTAAATGAGTTGGCTTTTTGTTTTTGTTTTTGTTTCTAGAAAGCACAATTCTTGTTATTCCTTATTCTTTTGGTGATGTAGCTGTGGTGGGTTCAGAGGAGCCTGTTTCCTGTGGATTTGTGGGGGATCCTGTCTTGAACCTTGCCTCCCATCGCACCCAATGCCCTGAGATGTCTGCTCCAGCTCTTTGCACCTCCCAAGGGAGCCCTGCTTACTGGTCACCCTCTGAAGCCTGAGTACTGGGCTGGCTGCTCTTTCCAACAGGCTTTGGGCCACCTGTGACCCCAAAGCCACTTTCTGTGTGCATCTCTGGGAATATCAGGCTGGCAGGAGGAGGCCCACCTGCACTGTTGGCAGAGGCATTTTCGGCATCAGGGTTGTGGCTCAGAGCATCAGGTTTAATCTCTTTCTTTTAAAGAGGAAAGGTCCCCCCTCTGTCACCCAAGGAGAGGACACAGATGAGACCTCGGATCTGGATGAGCCAGCTTCGTCCAGGTGTGGCTGATATCTGTTGGAGGTAGTCCCTGGCACCCCTATCAGAGTGGTGTGGAACAGGAAAAGAAGGCAAGCCTCAAATCAACCACCAACAGTGTTTCCTTTCTTTCCACCTTCCTGGTCAGTGGCATGCCTCTGCAGACTTGGCTGGTCCTTGAACTTGGCTGCTGATGGTGGCTTGTTGTGTGGAGAGTTTTCTATACCTTTGTGAGGATCTCAAGTGTTTTCTTATAGTCTGGACACTTCTTTGTCTCCTGGGAAGGAAGAAGGCACTGCCTTAGATGTGATTGTTCTGGATGGAGATACTTTTGGTTCTATTGATGACTATTAGGTGCTCTTGAACTCTTGCATTTGGAATCCACTCTCTCCAAGTTGGAATCCACTTCTGCCCCCTCCCCCAGCTGATTGCTGGGTACCTTGCTCCCAGAGAAGGACAACTTCTAGGCTGAGGAACTTTGAAATCACTGGACCAGAGGCAGCAGGTGTCTCTCAATGGGCTGTGGCAAATAGTGCAAGGATCTCTCCTACCCTGACTTAAGGTGCTGTACAGCCATGGCAGAGTCTTGGACTTGGGAATTCCCAGGCCCCTGCATCTGCCATGCACTGATCTTCCCTGCAAAAGGCTGAGGTGCAAGATGATGAGTCTATTTTCCCTCATAGCAGTTTTCCTGCCAGAAACAGTATTCCCACCTTGAACTTACTCTGCCAGTTGACTATCAAGTATTTATTGAACACTTACTTTGCCAAACACAGGACTAGAACTGTAGGGAATCTCATGGTGAAACAAACCACAAGGTTTTTAATTAAACAGAATAAGAAATAGCCATTATACTATGATAGAACCCAAAGAGTGGTTCATTGTGTTATTTAAGGCCAAAACAAGAAGAGCTACTTTCACAGAGGGGAAAAGGGGAGGCCTTGGATACACTTGGCTCTGGCTTGGGGTCTGAGGGCTGGCCACGTTCACAATTGTGTCATATCATCCATTCACTTGAGATCGTGTTTGGCTTCTGAAAAGAAAGCAAGACATAGTCATGCCAGCAGAGCATATTCATGCCATACTCTGTCTGTCACTGCCTATTGGCTTTCATGTGTCCTGTTGAGGGAATGACTGTTTCTCTTCAGGAGAGCTGACTCTGGGTTGGCAGTGTGATCCAGGGAACAGTTCCCCCTTGTGAATAACCACATCTCCTCATCAGAGGGTTGCAGGTCAACTCCAACAGCGGGGCTTACAGGTGCTGATAGGTGTCCCATGTGTATGCTATGGCTCAGTGTTCAGTTTGCTGCAGCTGTGGTCGGTCTGTTGCCCTTCCTCTGATTCTTCACATGTGGTAGCTGCCAGAAGCAATAAGGCCTCAAGTGATAAGTTACATGTGTCCACCAGGGTAGGGACCTCAAAAGATTGGAAGATGTCAGTCGACCACTCTACTTTTGATTTCTGGCACCATGGAGTTTTTAAGGTCAAAGGGAAAGATTTGAATAACAAATGGCATTTCTTAAAGAGCGAGCTTCCCAAAAGTCACAGAAGTGCCCAGTTTTCATTTCTTAATAAATTTTCAGTTCACTCTTGATTAGGCCAAAATTCTAGAGTATTTGAGACTGCTTCAGCCTCCCAGAACCAGTTGAACCATGCAGAGTTTGGACAGCCCTAGGCCCTCACTGTAGTAGCCATGGTAGCTGGTCACAATGGACACAGCACGTCCTAATGGGGGACTGAGGCCTCGAGATTTGGAGATCCTATGTTCTCCTATAATTTCTTCAGTGTTCTGGGCCTTCCCAGGTACCACGAGAGTACAGAAAAGGAGACCAAGAAAAATTGTTCTTCTCTCTTACTTCTACAGTCCTCAGTTACCTCAGCTCTACACACAGATTCCCCTACAATTTGCTCAACATAATTCCACGCTCTGAGGTTCAGAAAAGCACAAAAACATTCAGATATCCAATGAGAGCTGCAAAGGCATCAAGAATGAGAGCTATCAGGAGGACCTACTCACAGCAGAGATTTTTCCTGCAGTTGGTGTTTGCCATGCTGAGTGTGGCCCAGCTTTTGATGTAGACCTCAGCTCTCAGCACATCTAAGTAGAAACATAGGGGATGGCTGATCTGAATTAGTTGGAGGAAACAGACCTGGAAATTCCAAGTTCTCTTAGTGTTGTTCTGTATGGTCATTTTCCCTTTAACTTCCATTGTTGCCAATCCGTGGCCTGGGTTCTTTCCAACCTGGGTGGGATGGTGCTTATATTCCTCTCTGGGGCTGATTGATCAACCCTGTCAGTGAAGCATCCATTCAGAAAAAAAAAAATAGACTTCTCTGTGCAAGTAATTTTTAACTCCAAGCTTAAAAACCTCAAATTTTGATAATTCCTTTTTACCACACACCAGCAAGTTTCCCCGTGAGCCTGACCACACATGCACAACCCCTGAGGGTGACATCCAGACCTTTCCTGGCTTCTGTGTGCCTCACATTCCATGTTACATGCCAAGAGTGTGGTGCCTAAGCTATCTTTCAGCTCTAATTTAACTCATATTGACTGAGTGCTTCATGCCAATTTGCTAAGTGTTTTTCTGTTTGCTTATTTAGTTTTTCTAACTTATTCCTCACCTTCACATTATCATCTAGAGGTGACTGGATGATCTCTCTTATTTTCCTCCATAACTAAGAGATGACACCAGACTATTAGCTCAGGTGTGCTGATGGATACCCCCTGGAATTCCCTCCTTGCCTCTGGCACACCCTATCATTGCATTGATGGGGGTTTTACCTTTCTTTTCTTCCACTTGCCAGACTTGACCCTGAGGGTCTAGCCCACACTGGGGCATTCTATCGGGGTCCATAGTGGCCAAGGATGGCTCAACCTGTATGTAAACAATCCATCTGAGATGGCCAAGAATAGGACCCCTGAGGCATCAGCTTGAGTCTGATGTGTAGAATATGAATCCTTTCCTTATTTCCAAGAATTTTCCCTAAAAAATGCCTCATGCAGTTCCTACGAGAGCCTACCTTTTAAGTTGGCCGGTATTCTTTTGATGTTTCCCAAGAGGCTGCTTTGGTAGGGTCCCTCTGTGTGGTAAAGAAGACACTGGGGTATGGAGTAGTGGCATCATCATCATTAGAACCCAAACTACTAGAAAGAAACTGAGCAGTGAAACTCTGTATGTAGCATGATTTGTTGCCTCCAAGTTGTTCAACCTGAAAGATTTAACTCTGTGCCTTAGGAAGCTTGGGAAGACCTTGACTTTGTTGCCATGCATCAAACCTGGAAGTTATCTCTCCTGAGGTTGAAAGAAGAGATTTCTTCTTTTAGAACAAAGGGCTCAGTCAGAATGCACAGCTGACTCATTCTGTCCATCATCCAGTCTTCTGACTCACTTGTCATTCACTTACTAGAGACGCCAGGTACTTGACTAAAACCTCTCCCCAGGTAATTCATCATTTGGTGGGAAAGCTCAGCCATATTCATCAAAGCAGAAACTGATGAGTGCAGACAAAGCTCTCTGGGTTCCAGGAAAAGAAGACAACTTTAACATCACTGAGCTGAAAGACAGAGGAGGATGGCAGGAAGCATTTTGAGCTCTTGGTCTTCACCTGTCTTTCTGAAGGATTGCTGAGCCTTCTTCAGGGGTGGGCAATCCTCAGTTTAGGACATTGGGGACAGTTGATAAGGAAACAATGACTATAGTGTGTCCCTTCCTTCCCTTAAATATAGCCCCCTTGTAGATGGGTCTCTTGACATTGTAGATGGTGCTCTTGACACTGTAGGTGATGTTCTTGACATTGTAGATGGTGCTCTTGACAATGTAGATGGTGCTCTTGACATTGTAGATGGCACTCTTGGCTACCATTTTTAGAGGACACCTCTTGCAAAAATCACCTACAGCCTTATCCAAAGCAATTCTTCCTTAGAAACAATGACTTAAATAGAAAGAGACAAAGATAGCAGAGAATAATGAGTCTTCTTTCCCTTTGATAGATTATTCTATGAAGAAAATGGATTGTTGCCCCTACAATCATGTTAACCCAGATCTTGGGACAGAAAAGATGGGCTGCTTTCCTGTCTTGCATCCAGGAGAAGCAAAAGACCTGAAAGTCCTGCCTCACTACACCATTCTAGCTATCATTCCTAGCCATGGTTTCTTCATATCCATGGATCACAGGCCTCATTCTGAACCTTATGGCTTCACAGAGTTTAGATTAAGCAGGACACTGTGAGTTCAGGAAGGAGAAGGATGTTCTCTTAGGAACATCTGGGAGGAAATACAGAAAGCAAAGACATGACATGAGGGTCCTCCTGGGCTTCATGTTGGCTGACTAACCTTTGAAGGTCCCCTGTGAGATAGAAAACCTTAGGCCAATCCCACAATGCTACTTTTAACCAACAGTTAACTGTCAATTCCTTTCAAGTTCTATTATAGAAAATGCAGAGATCTGTTTTGAGGTTCTTTATCAATAGAGTTCTGAGGTCAAGATGTGTCCTACACATTGCATTCAACACTAACTAGGTGCTCATTTCCATATTTTTTTTTAGCTTCAAGCAAGTCCACTTCAAAGCTACAGATTATGTCAATAGGGGATGGATTTTTTAGAAGTCTTCACTGTTCAACAGTGATGAAAAACAGCATTCTTTATTTAAACCTTCAAGATCTTCTAGTTCAATTCAGCATACTGGACCACTGAAAGTTGTCCAAGAGTGAATTTAGCAATTTTCACTAAGTACAGGTGGGTAAAAGCCAGTGACTTCTGTATGTAGAAATGCAAAGCATTAGGAAATTATCTTGCTGCGTGCCAGGAGCATGTGGAATCATGGTCTCCAGTTCCTCCACCCCTCCAAGCATAAACCTGCGTCTCTACAGTCCAGCTGGAGTATTAGATTTGCTACCAGCCTACTACACTAGCCCAGGCAAATGAAAATGGTGTTCCCCTAAGTTCTCTTCTGCCCTAAAATCATGTAAACAACACACCCACTCATCCAACAAATGAGAAAAAATGTACACCCTTTCTTACCCATGCTCGTATGTGTCAACATAAGGACCTAGGGAGAGCCTCTTTAAATTGAAGGTAAATATCTCCTAAATCAACTCAACTCTACTTTTCACTTGATTTAAAAGAGAAAGATGAAGCCAATGTCCTATCACCCCAGTAAACATACTCAAAATATTGATATTCATGATGAAAAACACTTTGCTTTCTCCAATCCCTTTCCTGTGGGTGCTGGCCAAGGGTTTAAGTGTACTGGGGTGAAGGCCAAAGCATAGCTCATCATGACAGAGGAACTACCCACGTGGGATCTGCAGACACTGTTGACCAAATGAAACAAAACCAGGCAAAAGGGGTCCTGCAAACTCCACAGCTCATTACAAGTCCACCTAGAGCAGATGACTCTCTCATTAAAAATGAACTTGGGAACTTATGGACCTTTTCTGCTTTTCTGTGTGACACCTAATTGGATCGTCTCAACAACTGTGAATAATGAGGTCACCTCCAATACACATCTGGGGAAACTAAAGTTCAGAGTAGTTCACCTACCTGAAGTCATACTAGTACCAAAAGCCTAGTATTAAGTCTAGTACTAGTACTAAGAGTCTACTCTAGAATCCCATGCCCCAGTCAATGATGTGCCAATCCCATTCTCTTGAGAGCTACAGATGTGCATGCCACCAATTTACACCAAAGTGGGCATAGATTGTGTCTGTTCTTAAACACCATCCCTAGCAATGTCTTTCTACAACTCCATAACTGGAGGAAAATGCTGCCAAATAATCTCAGATAGCAAGAATAGGGTATCCCAGCCTTGTCTCAGGGCATGTTCTGGACTCTTAGAGCATTGTAGTAGCCTTTCTGAACTCCATAGCATTCCACTTTCTCATTTCATCCTGTCCCATGATCACAAATCCTTAAATGTCTCAACCACAAACTGTCCTATGAAAATTATACCAATTGCAGGGAGTGAATGGAGCTAGGCAGAGTTTGGGGGAGGTTATCTGAAGAAAAGAGGCATTTGTGAAGGTCATTCAGGCAAACAAGCTTGGAAAGATCCTCCATTTAGGGAAGAACCATGCTCCAAAGTGCCCGTAGACCTCAGCTGGCTTGGAGGAAAAAACACTTTGCGACATCCAGAGCAATGAGCAGAGAACCAGGCTGTGGGCTGTGTTTTGGGACAGGATTAGTAAGGAGCACACAGCATGCTTCTAGGATGACTGCTTTGATATAATAGGCCACAGCTGGGTGGGCCTAGGAAGTAAGGGAGGACTTTTGGAAGATTGAGTAGGCAAGATCTCTTCTGGCCAGAGTCTGAGTAAGCATGAGCTGCTTGAGCACACCAGGAGGGACAGGCACACAAGCTCTGCCTTAGCACATACAATAAGGCATATGCATAGGAAGTCATGTGCTTGCTGAGTTCAGCTGTCTCCCTTCACCCATGATAGGAAGACCCAGAACTGTGTGGCTGCTGATTGGCACTGAGCCTGCAGGTTCTAAGGAGCCTTCTTTCCCTCTTGAAGAATGTAGCAAAGTTATTAGGACGATCCCAAACTCCAATGGCCATGAATAACCAAATGCTTCCTGAGCTCCCATACCACCTGACCTTCTATTTCAAAGGCTGGAAAACTTGCTAATGTAGCAGGAAAGTTTGTATTTCTTTCCCTCCTCAGCCTGTAGGTGTGAGTCAAGGATTTACTCACCTCAACATACACGGGTCTGCTGGTAGAAAACCAGTGGATCAAACTACTTGCCACATCCCAGGGAACATGGGACAGGCCTCAGCCCACACTCCACACAGAGCTGGTCAATCCCATGCCCTGAGCAACAGTCTCTTGCTTTTTCAAAAAGTCCCCTATTTAAAATCCAACCAGCTGGGCAGAGCTCGCCACACACCATTAGGAGGGCCAGGCACCCTAGGAAGGGACTGACCAGTGCAATGGGTCAGAGTGGTTTTCTTGGGAAAGGCTAGAGAAGAGTTGCTTAACAAAGGCCAAAGACCAACAGACAGGCTGCCTGGCTTCTGCTTCTGTCTGTCTGTGCCTGAGGTGCTACATATATGTCTCCTCCTCTTGGTCATGGAGAGAAGGGTCCACAAGGCTCTCCAGTGCACTAGGGACCTTCTTTCCACCCGGTTGTGGTTGCAAGTCTCAAGCGGCAGTTCTTCCACAACCCCCTGGCTTCCCCTCCTGGCCCGCTGCATGGGTATGAAGAAAGTCACCTGGCCCTTCCTTCAGCCATACTGCTGCTCTTTTGCAGCCTCTTGCTTCAAGGGGAGGTGGAGTGGCTGCTCCTGTTCCCAGATGTCCTTTGGGTTCTTTACTTTCCCTTTCTTTCCTTCCAGAGCATGAGAGTCGAAGGCACCTTGGCCTTGGCCTGGGGCATCCACATTTGCCAGTTGAAGGCTCCTCAGTCCCTTGCTACAGGCCCCCAGGTCTTATTTTGTCTCCTTTCCTCTCCTGGGGGCCACTCCTGATGGGTGTTTTCCTTCTCTCCCATAGCTGGCGCTGCTCTGCCTCCCATCAGCCTGGGACAAGGGAGCTGAAGCACAAATTGGCATTGCCCAAAGAGGCTCAGGCTGAGACTTTTTCTTCTTTTTCTAAAGTACAGTTGGTAAAAGCTCAGTGACATGGGAAACTCCTTTAGGGTCCTTCACCCTTCAGCCCTGGTTTTCCAGTCCTTTTCTCATTGACATTTGAATGCCATCTATTTATTATCATTTTTTTAACGAGGAAGAACCTCATGCTGATGAGTTGTGCAAATGACATCATTCTTCGTTATCATTCGAAGGGGCGAAGGCCACAGTGAACTCTGTGTCTGTTAAGATCTCCATTTATTGTGCTGGTTGATTTCCGATTGGTGCAATCTCACTTATCAGGGACCTCTGATTCTAGGAGAACAAAATCAGCTACTTTCTCTAGTTACTGTAAGCAGACACATAACTTTTACTGTAATTTGAAAAACCTTGCACTGTAATGGTTTAAAAAAAAGCAAATCTTACTGAAACTGATTTTTGTATTTTTGATTACATCTGAATTTTCACATTTTTGTATCTAACCGTGACCACGGTAGTGCTTCCATAGCTTGTGTTCAAGGTCTTATTTTCTTTCCAGGTTGAATTCTTATGATTGTGTTGACGCCAAAAGTTTAAGGGGCAGGACCGGGGCCTGGCTAAGAACTTGTCATGGGGGTTGTGTCTCCGGCCAGGTCTCTGGCCACCAACGGGAAATCTTGCCTAGATGGAGCAAGCTGACGTTGCATTCCATTGCGTGAATTCCCACAGACAGCTCACATCTCCAACTAATTCAAGGCCAGTGGTTTTGGCCAAACTTTTGCCAAGGACTCTCAACTGAGCTGCCCCCCACCCCTGCATTGCCCAGCTTCCTGGGTAAGGGAGGACATTTTTGGAAACAAAACTTGTGAAATTAATTTGTGATATAATTTTTTTTTTCTTGCTGGAAACGTGCTGGGAAACAGACAGCATGATGTTATTGCTCTTTCTGCTTTTCCAACCAATACACCTGTTGTGCTCCTTGGTTTCTTAGTGAAGAAAATTCTAGACACAGACCTAAATATGAACTCTTCCTCCTGTACTTCTGATTAGCAATTCTCCCTATGTATTCCTGACTGTTGAAGTGTTTTCCTTCTTAGCATTGCTTCTCATATTTTACTTTATTTTTTTTACTGAACAACAACAACAAACTCACAAAGGAACAAATAATCTCTTTCTCTTTTTCTCTCTTTCTCTGATGTGTAATGTTGTGTTGTCCAGATTCTGTATAAAAATATGTATATGATGTATCTGATATTTGGCAGCCACTGGCTGTTACTTTAACCAATATAATTAACAAAAATGCATAATGTTGTTGTTTGATTTTTTTTTTACAAAAAAAAAACAACCTAGTTAAGATGTTTGTGTATTTTTGCATGGTTAAAATGTACTTAGTGCATTGAGAAATGTCGTGGAGGTACTCAGTGAAAAGGCCGGTTTACTTTTTGATTCTAACGGTGATTGGTTGTTGACCAGACTATTCCCAATGATGTCTGTCTTCTTTAATTTAGCATAATTCTATTATAACTTGTTTTAGTACTCAAGACTTAACATAATGTATCTATCTATCTCTACTGTATTTACTGTTCCTTAAAACCAGGTTGTGGAAGTTCACTTCATCTGACACAGGTGTCTCCATTGCCAATTTCTGTTGAACTGTGTTCCATTTAATTCCTGAACAGTCCAGATCTGAAGCACCCAGGCCCCCATGGACACGGGCTGTCATGTCTCCTTTCAGAGGCCCTTCCCTGAGCAGTACTGTGGCTCTCCCTTGTCACGGAACGTCTTTTTTGTTTCATTTGTTTTCCAGTCCTGGTTATATAAGGAAGAAGAAAAGGATAGGGAGGTAGGCAGGAATCTAAGAGTTGTTTATATTTTATACATCATAGCACATATGCTACATTATAGGCAGATAAGCCGCAGCCAGACGTTAAGTGTGAATTAGGCAGAAAGGCAGTGAAAGATACTGAAGGGTTCAGAAAGGGAGATCCTGGGCTTTCTTGCTAGAGTGTGGCCAGATCCATGCAAGACTGCAGAAAATGTGGTGACTTCCTTGTGCCTCAATTTCCTCATCTGGAGGGTTAGAAAGGGCAGTGTGGGGAGCATGGAGAGGCAATTACATTTTCTTGGGTCTTTGGTGCACTTAAAGCAAAAGTAGATCCTTAACTACCTAAGAGACTGAGTTGCCAGGTGGTGGGAGACAGCGCTGCAGGATCCCCTCTCCTCCTCTGGACATCAGACGTGCTCAGGAGAAAGACATGTCTGGAAGGGCGGGTGCTGTTCTAGTTCAAGATGAGCCTGGGATTCAGTCATCTTGACAGCCAGAGGTCCTCTGCACAGCCTGGAAGGAGATAGAATTTGTAGGCAATATCGTTGGTCAAAGGAGTTGAGTCCCTGAATCCTGTCTTTCCTCAGAATCTGTGGGCTTGTTTTTGCCATGGGAATGCTTAGAGTTTGCTAGTCTATATTTTCCCACCATGAATTTCAGTAGATGCCACTACTTTTTGCCAGGAACCAATATGAACAGTTGGTGTTAGAGGCATCCAGGTAGGTATTTCCAGGGTCTGTATTGCTCAGACCCTGGTCTTCTGGCAGAACAGTTCACCTCTCTGCAGATTGGCTATTCCCTCTTCCTCAGGCTGTGGCCGCAGCCAGTCTTTTCAGGTTCTTGGGCCTAATGGCTTTGTAGTGAATCTTCTATCCTATGGCCAGCCAACTGGACCAGAGCTTGGATGTCCTTATCTTTTTCCTTCTTCAAAGTCCAGAGCTCAGAGCTCAATGGCTTCACAAGCATCCTCTCTCTTGTAGGCATTGCACACCTCAGTGACATATGTGACCTGTGAGTGTTGATCATATTATTATCTGTTATTGTTGGCAGATGTCCTTCAAAATACATTGACCTTTCATTCAGTTTGAAAGCATTTCCTATTTTTGCTCAGATTCAAGCTTGTTTGCAAAAAGGCACAATTCCACAGAGATGTGGTGAGCAGGCTCCTTCCCTCCTGGAGAAGGAGCTGTATAGGCAAGTGAGCTGACATTGGAACCTACTGGAAAGATTGCTTGCCTCTTGTTGGGAGCAGGGTCACCTCTCAGTGCATTGGAGGCTACAGAGATCTTCAGGCTCCCAGAATTCAGCCCCACCCATTCATGTCTATTCCCGAGCAGCAGCATCTTATGTGGCCCAGCCTCGCCCCTTCACACATGAGGAGCATGAGGCCTGGAGAGAAGAAGCGTTATGCTCAAAGAAACATAGCGAGAGCTGAACTTTGTCAGAAACTGCCTCCCCAAGTCTCAAGATGCCTCCCTCTGCTGTTTCGTAAACACTGGCTCAGAGCCTTCATTTTAATTTGGGAAATTTGGGTGGTATTTTCCCAACCAACAGGTTAGATCCCTTGGAAAGAAAAGTGCTTATTTTCCCAGTGACCATAATCAGTGTGAACACACGTGTACCCTCCCTGCTATCCCATCCAGCCCTATATAAGCCACACTAAGGGTACCATTTGGGATGACAAATGAGCTGATGTCCTGTTTACCTGGACATTTGAAGAATGAGGAAGAGCAATGATAATAAAAAATGGGAGAATCTAAAGGTATGACCTAAGTCCTAAGTCTCCTGCATGAACAGATTTTTCTAAATAATCACAAAGCGGTTTGACCACCCACCCGTCTCGCCACTGCCCAGGCGACCTTTTCTCCTTCCCTGGTTCTCTTCGTCCCTCCCTTGCCACATGTCTTCACACCTGAGGCCTCTGACCACTCCAGGAAAAACACTCACAGTCTCTTTTCGCCAATCCACAACTATTTAACCCAGGCAAGTTTTCCTAATGTTTACTACAAATTCCTTCATTTTTTTTTCTTTATGCAACTTTCTCTGCTAACTTTTATCTCCACTGAGCCACCAGCAGCCAGAGCATATTTTCCTCACACAAAGTGGCAGACCCAGGAACTTCTCTGGGTACCGTCTTCCTAAAACTGGTGGCAGGCTTCCTGACCACACTTCCTCCTTTAAGGAACCTGGAAGCTCCTGGCCCCTCTGATCTGTTTGCTTTTGGAGGGGGGGGCTCTGAGGTTTGTCCCCCCCCCCGCCAAAGTCACAAAGATCTATTCTAGAATGTATATTTTTCTTTGAGATTTTGGACCAAAGTCTGTGATTTGCTCTTGAGCCCCTTGATTGTTACTGTGTCACATCGTGGAAAAGGGCCTTCTGAGCCCTGCCTCCTTTTCCCCAGCCTCCAGTTCTGAGTCTTTTTCTTGGGCTGGGGATATAGTTCAGTGGCACAAGCACCTGCCTAGCAAGATTGTGGTCCTGAGATTGATTCCCAGTACCAAAAAAGAAAAAAAAAAAAAAAAAACCTAAGTCTTTTTCTTCATAAGAAAAGAGCTGTTTTTGATTCTAACTGGAGTATGGGAAAGACATCAAACTCACACATGAGTTGAAGATTTTTAGAGCTCCGCTCCTTCAAGGGTGCTATCCCACTCTGTGGCTCTTTCCCTCCTCTCAAAATGCAAAACTCCCTGCCCCCCTCAACTGGACTGAGAAAAAGCTTGGGCAGGGACCCAAGAACGACCTTTAGTGTCTTTGGTGGTGCGTCCCCTGAGAAGAGGTAAGCTAATACAGTGATTGCTTTGTCCCCTCAGACAAGGGGTGGGGTGAAGTGGTGGTGAACCTAGGACGCTGTGCAGTGGGCTATTTGTTACCATTGAAAGCTTCACCATCCCTGGCAGTGGGAGGTGGGTTCACCTCTCAAAATGTCTTGGCTGCAGAGTGCCCTCTGGTGGCTCTACTGGAGAGGGGACTTGAGCAGTTAACCTTGTGGCCAACAGCTCTGACAAGAGTAAAATTTGGACCTATTCTGTCCTAGGACCCCACTGTCCTAATCCATTCCTCTCATCTGTACCTGCTGAATGGCCCTTAACAGGAGCATGCTGTTGTCGTCTCGTGTGTGTGCTCTTTCTACACAGCTGCCACTGCTGTCATAGCAGGTTTTCATTTTTTCTGTTCTAACTGGTTGTCTAAACCACAAATCAGTAGTGCTCCTATTTGCTGCTCACAGTATCAACTGGGCCCAAGGTACTGGCTCTACTGAGTCCCCCAGATGGGTACCTGAAAGCTCAACAAGGCAGGAACAGAGATTGCCATCAGGATCATGTACTTAAGGCTCGTTGGCAGGAGTTCTGAAGATCACTGCAGGCTTTAGAACATGGTAAGAGCAGAGCTTGACACTGAATGACAAATGTGAAACCAGCCAAAATGTGCCTATACCTGCCAAAAGATGATGGGTTTGTAGTACTACTGTCTGCAGGAAATCTGTGTGGCTTTGGGGCCTTCCCCACTGCATTCTGTTTGTAAGATGGGGAATTAAGCTAGATAACCTCTAGGAATACCTGTTTTGTATTGTGGATACTTTAGAAAACATTTGGACACATATTAAAATAGAATTATACAAGAAAGTCCCATGGATCTACCAATCAGCTTCAAGAAGGATAAATATCTCATGGCCAATCTTGATTTGTGCATATCCCCACACCTTGATTGTCACATTTTCTTCCTTATTATAGTTCTTACATTCTTGGATAATATATTGCCCACAAAATAAGATAACTTCCATAGGAGAAAGGCCAGGTAGGGACGGAAGTGCAAGCAGCTGGACATTATGACTAATGTTTCTCCTATCACACATCTCACCCCCGTAGATATCCTGTGTTCAGGGGATCCTGAGTAACTAGGGTGCAGTGTCTCCATACTAGTGTATCCAAAGGGCCCAGGAATCTCCTAGAGAATGCACCTCAGCCACGCTCTCACACTGGAAGATGGAGGGGTTCCTGTTTGCCTTCTGAAGGTCATGAGTGCTATTTGCAGGAGTAGGTAGTTGACTCTTTGGCAGCAGCCATCTGAGAGCCAGTTCTGCAGTTCCAGGACCTCGCAGCAGTCAGCTCACACAGCTTCTTGCCGGAAGCTGGCCCCAAACAGCAGGCAGCTCTCTGAGCTGTGTCCCCTCAGCTTTATTCCAAGGTGACTTTATCTCCTTCCTCCAGAGCTCGGAGGAAGAAGGTTCTCTCTGCTCGCTTCTATCTTCTGCAGCTTTCTTTGTGAGTAGATCCAAGTCAAAGGAGCTTCCTTCATTACCCCAGAGACCACCCAGGACTCCACATCCCCATGGCCCAGTTGCTGTTCTTCCATCTGCTCTGGGGGACCATTCTAGAACCCTGAAATGCTTATCCTCTTCTCCAGCTGAGCATAGGCCTCATGGGGCACGCAGTCATCTGGCCTGTCTTTCTAGGCCACTGGGAAAGGCCAGATGGTTGCTAGCAGGGGTCTTGACCCAACTTCTGCAATGAACCTTGGTGCTTGGCCTTCTGCTCGCCAGTGGAGTGAGCTCCGAAGAAAGATGTGGAGAGCAGAAACTCTGTTACATTGCCCTCAGTCAGGTACGAGCCTACTTTCCATGGAGCCTTCCTTCCAAAGGGCAAGCCCTCCGCTACTGCGGACTGTAACTTCAGCTTCAGGAGCACAGGCCCCCTTGCTCTTGGGGGACAGGTAGCTGAGGAGAAAGGGTCCCCTTCTCACCTTTTGTTTACGTTCAATCTGGCTGAATTTAGCTGCCCTTAACCTCTAGTTTGCTAAAGTCCTTATTGCCTTAATGATCACCTAATAAGCAGTCAGAAGTGTTGAGAAGCCCCTCTGTGTGTGGCGTCCATCTGAGGGAGGCCCACCCCATCTCCCCACAGCTGCTGTGCCTGAAAAGAGCCCAAGGCCTGGCTCCAAAGCCCAGGGTTCAACTCTCGCTAACAGAGCAGAGCAACGTTCCCAGCCTGGGGACAAGCCCAGGACTGCTCAGGCAGGAGAGGTGCCCCTGCCCCTTGTGACTACCGCCAAGCTGACTCCCTCCTTTGGTCTTGGTTGCTTCAGATCTGGACTCTCCCTCTCCTCCGCCTCCACCTCTCACCCAGAGACCCTCCACCCCTCATGCCCCACGAGAACCATCTGGACATTTTTGTTCTCTGGAACGCGCTACTCCCCTTCAGCTACAGCATCTTTCTTCAGCCTCTCCACCAAGCTCTCTAAGTGAAAGGCAGCTGCTGTCTTCCCTTGGACAATAATGAATGTATCTACTGTAAGTGCAGACCGTGTAGAGAAGTGGCTGGGTTAAGAAAAAAAAAAAAGAGGGTTTTTTTGGTAAAGCCTGTTTATTTTTTTAAGTCAGTTTTGAGCATTTCTCTTTTATCACCCTTCACATGGTTTTGGGGAACCCGAACGGCATCAAGGTCTCATGCCAAAACAAGCCAACGGTTGTTTTCTTTACCTTTTTCCTCCACGCACCATGATTTCAATGATTGTTTCGGTGTCATTTTAAATGTTTCCTTGTGACATGTACTGACGATAAAAGTCATCTTGACAAAAAAAGATTTATACATGAATCAGAAAGTATTTATTTCAATTTTGTACCTTTCCATTTTAATACATTATAATGTATTGACTCAACTGAGATAATATAAACAGTTCATTTTAATAATATGTGTGTGTGCCTTTTTCTTTATGCATAGTGGGGGAGGAATAGATACTCATGGGGTGCAAAACTTGGGGTGCTAATTGACCTCAATGTGGGCAGAAGCTGCTTGCCCCTGGGAGTTGGGAGCTGCTTGTGCTGGGAGAGAACGAGATGGTACAGGGGAGGTCAGGTGGTAAGTTGGGGGCCTGCTAGGCATGAACTTCTCTCGAGGTGTTTCACACCGAGGATGGCCTCCCTAGTCAGGTAGGAAAGGCCAAGTGTGTGCCCAGACAGCCCACCCACAGAGACAGACGTGCGATGGCAATTGAAGGCTGAGCAAGGGGCCAGGTAGGAAAGACCCCAAAGAAGCTAAGGTGAAAAAAACCAGAGAGGAGAAATCAATGTTAAGATGGAGGTCTGAGAATGTAGAAAGAAAAGTTCTGGGTTGTGGCCCCCTGCCACTAATGCTTTCTGCTAGAAATCCTACAAATGGATCCCTGGAGTGCATTGTCTTGGGACCAAGCCCCAGTGACATGCAGCAGAAAGGTCTTTTATCGTTGGATTAGGATTGTTTGTTGTCGCTGTTTTAGTAGCAACGCAATATCAAATGCGACCCGCCCAGTGTGGACTCTGCCGATGGCAGTGGAAGGTGGGATGGGGTGGGCAGGTGGGAGCGAGGGCAAGGGAGGAGGAGGGGGGGAGCAAGAGGAGTCGGACGGAACCCCGCCGGGGGCTCCGCTTCCACGGCTTGCAAAGCCTTACTGGCAAACGAGTGGTGCTCAGACAAGTCGTGCACATTATTCCCTTTGCCGCGTGCGTGAACAGAGTCCACGTCCAAACTGCCATTTGGGAGGTGAGGGGACCCCACCTGAAAGGAACCCATGTCAGTGTGGCAGGTCCTCTCAGCAGAAGCTGCCTGATACAGCATTCCTGGGGTGCTTTGAGCAGGTGGAGGCGCGGTGCAGATGAGGGCCACACACTGATAACAGCAGGCCATTTGCTCCATCTCCCTCCACGTCCTCCCTTCCCGTCCTTTTACACGTGCAACTTTCTCCACCTGCCTCCCACCCCCCGCCCCCCCGCCCCGGGTGGCACCGATTGCGGGCTTGTTTTCCAGAGAGGAGCACTGCAGAGGGGGCCTGCTTTGCCTCGTGAAGCTCCCCCACCTTTGATCTCTTCCGTGACCTCGGACAGGGAACCGATTAATAAATTATTTCAAGTCCTAAACCAGTACTTCAGAAGCAAATCAGTTACCAGTTATACAAGACAAATGTCTCTCTAGTTCTATAAAGATGCAAATCCGGGAATGTGACATCGACGAAAACAGAAGGCCCCTGCAGTGCACTCAGTCCCAGATCTCTTCTCCTAAACCCTTATTAAACTGATGCACAATCTTTAGCTTGCATCAGGTTCAACTGTTTACAAGGATTTGAGTTCCAAAAAAAAGATAGAGAAGGTTTGATCACCTTAAACTAAGACCCTTCCTGGATCAAATGTCCTCACTTTACTGAATGTTTGGATCAAAGACGAGGACAAAAGACCCTTTACTGGAATTTTGCTTTTAGAGAACATGGACCCAGAATTTAGGACTCTTACTCTGTGTTGATGTGTAATTTGGCTGTTAGTCCATTGAGGCTGCTATAACAGACACTATAGACCAAGTGGCCTAGAAACAACAGATTTATTTCTCATAGCTTTGGAGGCTGGGACAACAGTGAATTACTACCAGATTCGGTTTCTGATGAGGCCTCCTGCTGGCTCTGATGCTGCAGAGTGGGTGGGGAGCTCCTTGTTTCACTTTTGTGAGGGTGCTAATTGAACTCCTCAGGGCCCTATCCTTGTGACGTAGTTAGCTCCTAATACCATGGACTTGGGGGTTAGGATTTTAACACATGAATCTGGGCAGGGCATGGGTGGGCACAAACATCCATACAAGGGCTGGCCTTCTTTTCTCAGTAATATGTAGAGACAAGTTTGGGCTTCCGGGTTCAGTGGCAGTGGGAGTTGTGGGAAGGACTGTCGTGAATAATCCGTGTAGCTAAAGGAGTGAACTGCTGGCATATTCGCCTCACTCAGACAACACAGGACCCCCAACAGAGGGAGCCCCAACACAGCCCCTGGCCAGGCCGTCTAGTTAAATACCTCAGGCCTGTTGGACATACTTTTCTAAAGCCAAGAGAAGCAGAAATTAAGTCATTGCTTCCTCTGTTGCCTTGTTCTCCCTCACTGTCCTTCTGTGCTCCTGAAGTGGGGCATCTTTCCGTTTGCCTTCGCTATCTAAACAAACATCTTGACCTAGGAACCGCACCCCAGCTTCTTTTCCCCTGGGGACAGCAGAGTGCGGCCCGTAGATGGAGAGGCATCCTCATGCTCAGTCGAGTTCTGGTTGCTGGTGGATGGGATTGGCTCACCAGTCCACCAGCATCAAAACTGAAAGAGTGATGGTTGTAAGGCACAGATGCATGCTGATAAGACCTCACTCAGTCCTGCTGAGATCAGGACTGGAGAGTTTTCAGTAACGCAGAATACTTGAATATGATGTGCAGTTCACACCGATGACCTCAAGTTCTCTTTCAGTTGTCCTTTATCTCCATCAGGATTAATTTAGGAGTTCACAAGTAAGGCCAGTTTCTGCTCCAGGCAAAATCATGAGAGGAGCAAGTTTCCTGCTGCGCTCCAACCATCTTTCCAAGGCTGCCTGAAAACTTGACTTGTGCATGGGCTGCAAACTTCCTCCTCTGCCCTGGCCTGTAGATTGGCTCCTAACTTCTCCGCAGACAGAGGCACATGATTAATAATAGCTCTTCTCAACGATATTTTCAAACAAAGAGGGACAGAGGCTGCTCAAGGTGGCTGACGCTGTGATTCAAGAATAGTCAGTGAGTGTCACCCTGTGGCTGACCCTTGATGGTCTCCAGCGATCACCTAGGGAGGCCCCCAAAGCCATGGCAAAGCCCTGCACCCTCATCTTAACCCTGGGCAGCCCAGTGTAGGAAATGCTTCCACGTGTCCTCCTGTTTTGAAGTTGCACGCTCACCTGGGCCACGTGACATAGACAGAGGAAAGGAAGGTTAGGAAAGACACGAGCTGCAGGCAGTGTTCTGTGGACGGCTTCCTTAGGCTTCTGCTTAGTCGCGGCGCCCCTGTCTGCTCTATCCTCTGTCATGTATCACTCATGTCAAGCATATGGTTCTGCTTGGCCAGGGGCTCTCAACCTCTCCATCTTACAGAGGGCAGTGAGGCTGCAGAGGCAGCTGCCTGACTGTTGGGCCTACTGAGCACTGGGCCTGGTTCCCAGGCTGTCAGCCTCCAGACCTGTACTCTTCCCTCCCCAAAGCCAGGTAGCTGCATCAGACACGCACAGAGCATCAGTGTCCTCAGCACACCCCCTCCTATGAGTGGAAAAGGACATCGCGTGCAACGGGGTCTACACAGAACCCTGCTGGGTCTACTTAAGGATGAAAGGGCTGGTCCCAGGCACAGGACCCTGGGAAACAGAGCCCCTAATGCAGAAAGGGCCCTGATCAGTACTGGGGCAGGACACACAACTACAGAGGATACAGGGGGATGTGAGGTCAAGATCCAGAAGACTTTTGGGGGGCCATCTAGAAGCAGGGGAGACTGAAATTATGCCAAAGAAAAGGCCCTGAAAGGTGTGAGGCTATGACGTGAAGAGAAATCAAGCAACACAGGCAACAGTTAGAGTTGGACATCTGCAGGGAAAGTGATGGCAAAGGGAGAGGAAAGAAAACACAGAGAAAGCAGAATGTGATGCAAAGAGCAGGCAGCCAGTGCCAGGTGTGGCAGAGGGTGAGCATATTGAGACAAGGGGGCCTTGGGGGTGGCAGGGGCTCCTGGAGCCCTATCGTGGAACCTTCACTCTGAGAAGACTGTGGGAGAGTTCAGACTCTTCCACCTTTGCGTGCGGAATTATGGCTTTTGGTGTGGTTTTGCTACTATCATTTCCAGTGGATCTGCATTTGCTTGGCACCCCTGGCTAAAGGTGTCAGGTGGTTGCCAACAAGCTGGTGCCTACAGTAGGTTTCCAGCATGCCTTCTATTGAGGGGTTCAGATGAGTTAAACATCCAGGTAAGATGCTTATGTCTGTCCAGCTCATACACAGACCACAAATTCCAAGCGAGTATGGCCCTTTCTCATATTAATAGGTAGGATAGATATATTTAAATCATTCTGCTATGATAAAGAAATATGTCGTGTTATTGTTTAATAGTTTTGACAATACAGAAATGCATGCTGTAAAAGTTGTAATTCTATGTCCCACTTTGCTGAAAATATCAGTATTTTTAGCCTGAAATATTTTCCCCACATTTCCCATGCCTATATTAAGTGTATATATGGATTGTTGTACATACTTTTTCTTAGAATGAGTTTTTTAAAAAAAGACAAGGTACCTACAGTTTTGCAAATGGTTGTATTTACTTACCAGTATTCCTCATATATATAAATTAATTCTATAAGTCACAAATGTGCTACAGGACTTACAGGGATTTCTATAAAATAGTCCCTCTTCTCTGTATTTGTGTTCACGACTGTAGTTTCACTTCAGCAGTACCTCAGTGACTTAGTGACTCAACAAGGATACAACTCTGAAGAGCTCTATGTTCAGAGGTTCTTGTTCCTGTCCTTGAGAATCACTCTCAACCTATTACTATACTGAAATCATTAGTGGACAGATTAGGACAGCAGCCTAGGTGACATAGACAGATAAAGTAAAACAACAACAGCAACAACAAAACCCAAAACTGTGGGCACATAAATACTAGCAGACCACTTCCTGAGTTCTTCATGCCAAGCGCAGTCCAAAATTACACATGCCACTTTATATAGTCTCAGTCATTAGGGGCTGCTGTAACAAAATACACAAACTGGGTAAATTCATGTGCTTCCTAATTTTTGTCTCTCATAAATGACAGAAATGTATGGCTCACAGTTTTGGAGGCTGGAAGTCTAAGATCAAGGTGCTGGCAGGGCTGTGTCCAGTGAAAGCCCACTTCCTAGCTCACAGGGTCTCACACAGCAGCAGCAGAGAAGGGGGAGCCCTGTGTGGTCTCTTACTAGGGCATTAATTCTGTTCATAAAGGCTTCCCCCTCAACACCTAATTACATCCAAATACCCTCATATTGGGGATTAGGCTCCCACATATGAATTTTGGCAAGGTCACACATCTTCACTAGAGCATGTATAGGACCTTTGAGGCAAGTACCATCTACCAAGTGGATGGAAACACTGAGACACAGAAAATTTACTGAGTCAACTGCCTAGGCTCAAGAGCCGGTCAGTGCAGAGGAAGAGGAAAGTGGGATGTGAAGAACAGGGATGGAGAGGATTAGGCTTTGAGCAGTGGCCATGTGCAGCATTACATTGCTGCAACTCTCAACCAGCCATGTGTTGACTCCGAGTCCTCACAGCAATCTCCTAGAACAGCAGGTGGAGAATCAGAGTGGGGACACAACTGCAGCATCAGAGCCAGATTTGAATCCTTGACTTGGGGACTCATGGTACTAACCACCACCCCCAGGAAGTCCATCATGGTGGGGACAGGCCACACCCGCAGAGCTTCCTGGGCTCCAGGCCGCTTACCCAGTAAGCACTGGAAACCAGAAAGAAAGCTCTATGGCAGGAGTCCAGGGCGTCAACAGCAGAGCCTGGAAAGCCTCCTTGGCTGATTCCACTCATCTCTGCCATGGTGGAGGCTCTGCCTTGCCCACTGTCAGGGCAGGAAGCCTCCACCAGCAGTCAGGTCTGGAAACCTCAAGAGGCTGACTCAGTTAGTCACCGTCCCATTTCCACCGCCGTCATCCACCCCCCACTCCATCTCCCCTCTTTCTCTCTGCGGGCGTCTCCTGCCTCAGCCACACCGCCCTCTCCTGCCTCACCAGCTGCCCCTAAAAACATGTCAGGACATGAGAGCATAAACCGTCACTGTCTCATTCAGAGGTTGGGAGGGTTCAGTTGGGCAATAAACCAAAGTTACAAGACTGAGGATATCAGATGTGTCTTTTGACCTCGCAGTGTTAATTTGGCTCTGTGGGCACGATTTTTGAGGGTTGAGTTTTACATATTTTCACATCCCTTTTGTGATGGCTATAGCACAATGTCATAAAATTTTGGCAGACCCAGAAGAAGAATCTCAGCACTGTCTTCAGGAATCCCACCCTCTTCATGCTGCTCCTGGCTGTGGTGGGGGGTGCCTTCTGCTCTGAGCTCCTATACCACATCCCTTTTGACTGCTCACATCACAACCCATGGCTCCAATTCACATCTACATTCATAAGCTTCCTAATTTTTGTCTCTATGTTATATTCTATTCTAGGCACAAAAATCACCTCTTTATAGCACTCATTACATTTATGTACATGATTATTTGATTCCCAGGATCTTTCCTGCTAAAATGAAAACTCAGTGAAGGTAGGGGATGTGATTGTTTCTGTCCACCTTTCTAACCCTGGCTTCTAGTATATGCCTGAAACAGTAAAGAATGGTTGGTATAATCACTCTTACCTCCACTTTAAGATTATAATGACTGAGTGTGTTCTATTGCAAGATGCCATTCTTAGCACATGATAGGTAGCATCTCATCACTTCCCATAACAACTCTACACAGTAGGCACTGTTCTTCCTATCTTACAGATGAAGAATAGCTGCATACGGGAGAGAAGCACTCAGCCCCAAATACAGAAGATCAGCAAAGCTGGTGAGTGACAGAGCTGAAATTTGAACCCAGAATGTCTTGTCTCCAAATCTAAGCTCTGAACTCCTATGCTATATTCCCCTAGAAGTCAGACTACCGGGTTGTATTTTTTTGATTAAAGTAATTCTCTGGAAGAGAATTATATGTGGGAACCATTTCAAATACCTTCCAACTCTTCCCTTCATCGGTTGGAATGCTGATGCCAAAGGAGGTGAGATGACCTGCCCAAGGTCATACTGCCAAGTCTGTAGTCAAATCCGGGCCCTTAGTTTTGCTGACTGCCTCTACAATGCTTGTTTTTGCTTTTCGTAGTCTATCAGGCTGCTGTTGTCCGAACGAAAGGGAAATTTAATTGATAACCTCCGGATCTGTTTTTTAATAGATAAAATTCCTGTAATCTTAATCAATATTTCATAGACATAGAGGATTCTGGAGCTGGAGCAAACTTTGGATTCACCTAATGAATTCACCTAATGGATTGGCCTGCAGAATATTTCTACAACATTCCTTTGTGGCTTCTTACAGAGCATTTCTGTTCGGGGGGGGGGGCAGAAAAAAGCAGGGAGAGAGAGAAATGTGTCACGAACCTGCCACACTCAGCCATGGTCTAGTTTTGACCACCGGTCACTTGGACTACAGCAGCAGCAGCAAGAACATAGACTTTTCTGACAGCATTTTTCTTCCTGAGTCATAGACCAAAATATGTGGGACTTGAAAAAATACTAATTCACTATTTTCTGTGTATAACTGCCTTCATTTTCAGTTATAATTAAACAGATCTCCTAGTTATCTTAAAGCTTTCATGATCCTGCCTTCCTAGTCCAAATCCCTATTTTAATCTTATTCTCCATGCCACGATGCAGCTGCTCTCCCTGGAAAGTACCGTTAACTTGTACTCCCCCATCCCTGTTTCCCGCTGATGGTAAATAGACCTTTGTGTTTCTTCTAATTTTTACGAAATAAAAGAAGTTATCGTATTAGTCTAGACCCCTAAAGGGTGAGTTTTATTAAGAACAAGCTTCACATAGCTTCTCTGGGCATCTGGATAGTGCTCTGCTCACCTCCTACTTATACAGAGAAAACTTCTGTGGCGCTATCACCCGAGAGACACCTATCCAAAAGCATTTCCCTGAAATTTTCAGGAAGCATCTTCTTGAAATTTTTCCCTGCTAGAATCTTATTACAACTCAGGCACTTTAATTAAAATTTGTAAATATCTGTAGAGCCCCTACCACATTCAAAACTATTGTGCTAGGTGCTGGTATGACGAAGGCAAAATTAAGTGAATGTGTTTCGGTGGAGAAGTTAAAAACTTGTCTTTGCATCACATTATTTGGAGAGGACGTTTTCCCAAAATTAGTTATCTGCTTAACTTATCTGTTCATGATTCCATGCAACAATAGAAAGATACCAGATCTGTTATACAGTATCACTCCTTTCTGGGGTGGAGGGTAGAGCTTGAAGAAAAGAGGAAAAGAGGACACCACGGTGTCAAGTTTTCCCTTCCAGCCGAGTTTCTCCAACTCTGCGCATCTTTCAGAGGACAATGACGACCCCTAACGACTGCTGTTTACGTCACCCACTTAGACTGGCAGCTGCCTGAGGGCCGGACACTCCGAGAGTTCCTAGCCAGCGAACCCCCACACTCCTCTCCGCCCAGCCGGGTGGCCACGCCTCCTTCACGGCAAGGGATCCCGCCTCTCGCCGCCACGTGATTTTTGTAGCGAGTCGCTCACCGCGACGTCATCAGCACGCGTCCCGACCGCTAAAGTCCGTCAGGCATGTGCGCCTGACTCTACCGCTCTCTTGCCTTGTCCTAACCCTGTTACCATTGTCGTGCCAGTTCGGAGGCCTGCAAGCAGCAGACTTGGCGACATGTCGATGCTGGCCGAGCGTAAGTGTCGGACGCGGAGGCCCGAGTCCGGCGCGAAGGAAAAGCCAAGGGGTGACGTGCGGCGGCCGCCGCCGCAGAGGCAGGGTCGTACCGTGCAGGGGGCGTTTGAGACCGGAGGACTGGGCCGGGAAGCCTGGCTGTGTTCGTCCTGCCAGCTGCAGAGATGCTCCGGCCCAGTCTTCCCCGGAAGTTAGCCGCGGGTCTGCTAGTGAAACTCCGCGTTCCCTTGAGACTCTTGTCCTCCAGAGTGTGTGTTCGAACGGTGTGCGCGCGGTGTGTTCGAACAAGAGTCGGGACTCCGGTGGCGGGACAGGCTCTGCCTCTGGCGGTCTTGGGAACCCGGGGTGCTTCCTACATTCTCCCCGGCCTCAGTTTACGAAGGTTTAAAAACGGAAGGTGTACCAATCTCTGTAGGCGATGAATCCAGCTGTTGAATATGTATTAGCGCCTAGAAGAAGAAAAGTCAAAGGGTTAGAAGCGTCAGACACAGAAAGTTAGCCTTTGAGGGTGGGGGATGAGTGATTCTAAAACATGAGGGTGTCTTCGTTCGTTGCAGTTCTTCCGCTCACTACCAGGGCGTTGACCTCAGTGCTGCATTCTGTCTGTTCCCTTTTTAACATTTTACCATCCGGAGTGACGCCCACCAATTCTCACTCTATGCGAGAGAGGTCCTTTAACCTCTGAATGGGACCTGTAGCTGTGGTTGCTGCCACCAGATGGCAGTCGTGTCACGGTCGTGAAGAGCTGGTCCTGAACTTCGTGGAAGTTGGGCAGACAGAAACTTCACAGAGAAGCAGCAAGTGCGTAGGGATTTTGCGAAATTAATACCAGCCTTAACCAGTTATCTAAGGGACCACAAAAGCGCCAGAAGTAGAAAACGAAATGGGCTAGGAACCGTCCCTGTTTTACAGCAGCAGGAATTGACGTTCAGAGGAAAATAATTTACTCCAAGTCACTGAGTTAGAAAGTAGCAAAATGAATGTAGCTGTCTCAGTGTACATTTTTGAAGCGGTCTTCTGTTACTTCTAAATAGGAACTCAGACGAAAATGTTTTAGATGGTGACCCTGTGGATTCTTATGTTTTCATCACCAAAAATAAGCAGGCAAGGTTAGAATCTAAGCCTGGCGTGGTGGCCTGCTTCTATAGTCCCAGCACTCTGGAGGCTGAGGCAGGAGGATCATTGCGAGTTCAAGTTCAGCCTGGGTTACAAAGCGAGCTCAAGGCCAGCCTGAACTGCATAGTGAGACCCTGTCTCAAAAAGACAAAACAAAAAGATTAGAATCTAGATTTCTAAAATTTCTTATGGTTTTCAGTCTTGGATAAATACAAGCACTAATTCAGCATTTGAAACAGTGGCCTGGGCTCTGGTATTGGTTTATTACTGTTCCCTTGGTTAGTTTCTGGAAATCTATTAAAAATTTCTTACAGTCTTTATGAGATTAGCTTAAAATTAATGAGGTGGTTTTTTTGAAAACAGTTTGAAAAATCTGAAGTGGTGTAGGGATGTGAAATGCTGTGTATAGATAGGAGTAATTTATATGGCATGAGTATTTTCATTTCTCTTTCCCCTGGTACTCCAAGTTGTTAAATCTTGTCATGATAATATATAACATTTTGGGTAGCCCTTTTTCATAATTTGCTAAATTAGTGTTTACGGGATCTTGTAGTTAAAATATTTAGGATTGGCTTTCTCATTTTAGAGAAGCATAAGAAATTTCCCAGTCCCATAATTTCACTACCCAGAAGCTATTCTCTGATAATTTGTAAAATTGGCATCATTCAGTAGGTTCAGTTTTGTATCGTACTTGTTTTTGCCAGCTTTACATTAGCAAATATTTTTGCTTTATTAAACATAGTGTTTCATTTGTTTCCCTTTTCCATGTGGACTGTATTTTCTTTTCAATATAAGCACTTAGTCTAGGTTTTATTTCTTTATTTTTTAATTAGATCTTATCGGTACATTTTAGATATACATAACAATCACATTCATCATAGAGAATATGCACCTGTACATGATATAATGTGTTTTTATCCCCATTCCCTGACCCTCCCTTTAACCCCTCGTTCTAGTTTTTAAATTGCTGTGGTTTTCTTTGTATTTCTCAAAAACGTCCTGTAGCTTGTATTCCTCTGATTATCAAATGCTACTCTATTGGATCTGTCTCATGTAAGACAAAAATTTTATCACCCTTCCTAGTCTTTATGTTAATTCACAATTTTAGAACCAGGTTCAATATACTAATTTTTTCATAGATGCTTTCCTTTTGAAGACCATTTTTGACACTTGTCATTACATTTTATAATCTTAACACTATAACTAATGGATTTGAATGCTCATTGCATTAAAATTTTATATTGCAGTTTTCTCGATCTTAAATATGTCTTAAATAATCTTTTAATAAATCTGTGGGTGGCATAGTTTGAGCTCTTGGGTGTTTGAAAGTATCTTTGGAGAAATAAAAGGGAACTTCTGTCCCTGATTGTTGGGATTCAGTGTACCTGTCAAGTTAGCTTATCGGTGGCATAAACCATGTGACATCAGACATGGGGTGGCTGAAAAGTGAATTCCCTTGGAGCTGTCCCATCCAAGTGTGTCCTGTGCGGACTGTTTACAGTTAGATCTCCAAATAGGAGGAGGCCCTGCTAGAAGCTGGAGAGTAGCTGAATTCATCAGGAAACCCAGCATGACAAGTTCCTCCAGGAAAACCAGCAGCTCCCTACAGCTTCCAACAGCTTCAGCTTTTCTTCCCCTGTTCTTTTTATTTTGTTGGCAACAATCCTCAGGTGGGCCTCCCACACCCAGCATCACACTGGTTCAGTTTAGCTGGGTGTTACAAGTTGACCATCAGTTGTCAATCCAGGACAACTGTTGTGGCTCCCTTAGTGGAGGATGCCTGCCCTTCTTGGAGGAAGATGAGCTGACCTCTGGTAGCCAGTCTTGTAGAGCACTGCAGTCTGTTGGATACAGATGGGCAACGTGGGTTTCTTACTTAGTGGGAGAGTCCGTGCTTCTCCAGGCTGCTGCCTTCATTCCAGCTGCAGAGACCCCTTCTACGTACTGTCTGGACTCTGATTCACCTCTACCAACTACATACAGAATACTGGTTAGCACAGCTTACCACTGGTATTTTTATTAGTAGAGACTGTTGTCCTGAATATCTACCAAGATGAGTAAGTGGTAACTTAGCCAGGTAGAGCATTTTTAGGTCAACTTTTCTTACAGAACACTATAAATTTGAGTCCCGCTCATTTTGCTTTGTAGTGGCCTTTTTCCGCCTGTATGCATGCAAAGGGTTTCTTGTTTTTGCTAGGGTGTGTATAGTTAAGGGTCTGTATTGATTTTACATGCTGCACAGTGAGCCCCTTTGATTGGAGGTTGTGTTAGGGTTAATTGTGAGACAGCTGAGGTCAGAGGCTGTTGATGAGTGTGCTTTGGGTGATGCAGTGGGTAAGTGACAGTGACATGGAAATATTCAGATTCATTCACCCGCAGCTGGGTTTAGGTATCATGTTTTTGTTCTGTGAATCTTTATGATTCTCTCTCTGCAGTAATTTTTCTTAAAGCTTCAGCAGTGAACAGAAGTTCAGAAGTTCCTAGAGCTCAGTTATTTATATACATTTAAAAAAATAGTTTGATGAGACACAAAGCAATTTCCTTAATTCAATTATACTCCTTTCTTTTCCCTTTTCTTTCCTCCTTCTCCCTTTCCCATCATTCTTTCTCATTCATTCTCATATTTATTGAAGGCCTGTAAAAGATTATTTTTATTACTTACAAGAAATATAAAGAAAGAAAATAAATGAATATGACCCCTAAGGGGATTATAGTCTAGCAGGAAACATAAATGATGGACATAAGTAACCCTAATGCAGTAGTATATCATGTGCCAAAAGTGAAAGAGATCATCGATTCTGGAAGTTCAGTGAATCAGTTATGGTGTGCAGGGCATTTCAGTGAGAAGGGAAGCTGCCATTATGTGTAGACTGTACACACAATGGAGGTACAGTTGACTCTCCCTAAGATCGTAATGACTGGTGTATGTTGTAGGTTAAGAATAAGAGCTTTGAAGTCAGTAGAACCTGAGTTTGTATAAAGGCTCTGCGTTTTGCTTGGGAACGTTAGGTACATTTCTTTCTCCAGGCGTCAAATTTTCTTATCTGGAAGATGGAGATTAAGACTTTTTCCCTTCATTGGCTTACTGGGAAAAATTGAATCCAATATGCATATAAATGATGTCTGTGTCACATGTGTAGTACGATATGTGTAGCATTTGGCACACAAGCCTTGACAATAATAGCTATGGGAAGGGCTCTTGCTACTGCTACCGATGGTGATGAGGTCACTTGCGTACATAGGTGTTTGCAGTTGCAGCTGATAGCCACGTGTGGAAGAGCCGCCTAATGGTGTAAGGGATGTATCGAGGGAACAGTTTAAACTTAGAAAGTCAATTTGTATATTAAGAACATAGTTATTAGGAAAACGAAGATAAATGATTTGTTCTCCTAATGTCCACTGGATTCAGTGTGGCAACTGTGTGCAATAAGACATGTATCATTGTGTGCAAGTAGATCTATATTTGCGTGTTTCTCCCAGGTTCAAACGATTGGGCTACTTTTTCATTTACAGGTCGGCGAAAGCAAAAGTGGGCTGTGGATCCAAGAAACACTGCGTGGAGTAATGACGATTCCAAGTTTGGCCAGAGGATGCTAGAGAAGATGGGGTGGTCTAAAGGAAAGGTATTTCGGAGAAAAGCAAAGCAAAAAGAGCAAAAAAATCACCTGGGCCACGGCGAGAGATGATGAATCATTTTTCTTAGAAGTCTGGTAGAAGTTTTTGTTTTGGATCAATAAGTCATTTAGGGGAAATAAATTGTAGTGACTGAGTGATGAAATTAGAGTTGAAAATGACTGTCCGCTCTCTTCACTTAAACTGCTGTGATAGTCTCTTTTTAGACACTGCTTTTTACTTAGTCACACATGGAATCATACTTAACCATCCGGGTCTCACGTTGCCAGGAATGATGATTAATTCCCTTCTGTAGCCAAACTATATATGCTTTCCCCTTTTCCTCCTGTCTCATCTCTTGCTGACTCTGGTGGGGCACATGTCTACACATACGTACCGGTTCCAGTGAAGGTCTGTCATGCTCTTGTCAGACCCAGTGGGCCCCATTTAGCTCTCACATTACATAGCCCTTACCACCTGGGATGCCATCTGCTGCTCCTTTATAATACTTGTGCCTGGCATCCATGGTGCTCCTCCTCTTTTTCTCCTTGGCCTCACCAGCCACTTCTGAATTTGTCACTGTCTCTTCTTCCTCCAGACATTTTGAGCTTTGGAGCCCCTTGGGGTCCAGCGCAAGCCCTTCTCTGTGCACTGCCCCAGTGATTTCATTCACTGCGTGCCGTGCTGTCAGTTATGTGAAGTCCAGTTCTGTCCTCAGAGCTCCCACTTTGTAAATTCACCACTCTGCTTGGCTTTCCCGCTTGAGCATACATCTCACAGGTACTGTTTTTATTCTAGAGCCATTGGTCCCCTCGCATCTTTTCCTTCCTGAGTTCTGGTTTCCAGAAATGGTGCCACCTACCCATGTGTTCATCTACCCACGTGTTTAAGCCGGAGAACTTGGTTTCCCTGTCTGTCTCCGCATCTCCAGTCGTCATTCCTGTCTGCACAACTGTGCCAGGCCCACTGTCATCACCTGTCCTCATCCCCTCAGTGCTCTCGGTGCCTCCCTTCTTTTCTTCCTCTGGTTCACTTTGCTGTGTGACAGCCGAATAGTCGTTTAGAATATGGAAATTAGATCATGATGTGCCTTTGCCTCAGATTCAGTGCTTTCCAAGAGATTTTAAAAACAAATCCAAATGTCTGACACAGCCCTCGGGTCCTGGTAGGTGCAGCCCCCCCTTCCTATCACTTTATTTTCCCCTTATTCACTTGTGAAAGCCACCCTCCGGCACACCAAGCCATCAGGCTCTGCGCTCGCTGTTCTCCTGACTGAGCCTGACGAGTGAACGTTAATTGTTGCAGGGGCCCTAGAGTGCCCCTCTTGCTTGTTCCGTGCTGTCCTTTTGTACCATGAAGTGATGGAGGGAGCTGTAGGCTTGTAACATCTCTGGAGGGCTTCTGTGAGTTTTGTAGTAGTCCTCTGCTCTGAGCACCAGCCTGTGGTGTTTTCTACCTAGCGTCTGCGGGAACCTCATATCTGGTCTCAGGTTGAAGAATTGTTCATTGCTATCGGTGCATCCTTGGTGTTAGACATTATCTTCTGAGAATTGATTGAACTGTGTTTTCACTGAGGGCAAGGACAGTGCCTTGCCCTAGATGTTTAGTCATTGAATGGTTGGTGAAGGAAGAAATAACTGAACTCTCTACTTAGTAAGAATGCTAACTCCCTTTGTGCTTATTTTTCACAGGGCTTGGGGGTTCAGGAACAAGGAGCCACGGAGCATATTAAAGTTCAAGTTAAAAATAACCACCTGGGACTCGGAGCCACCGTCAATAATGAAGTAAGCCACAGTGTGGCATATAGTGTTTTCTTTGCATAATTGACTTTGGTTCTGGTAACTTTAGAATTCCAGGCCACTCAGTTTTGACTATTACAATGTGTAGTATTGGTGTTGTAGATAAAGCACAAACCCTGGCTAGACTGCTGCATCTCCATGTGACACACCATCCCTCACCTTGCTTTCTGGTCCTCCTGGGGTCCTTACTTGCCTAGACCTAAAAGAGTCAAGCAAGCTTTCCTGCTAAACTTTGCCAGAAGTCTTCTTTCAGGACAGAAAGGCCATTTTATGTTAACCTGCATTCTGATATTAATTTATACTATTAAAAGTTGCTGGAGGAGATAAAAAGTTAGTGTAGGAGATACTATAACAAAAGTAGTGTTCTTTTCTTTCTTGTTGTCTATTTCTGACTGTTGGTGTATAGCACTTGGATATATTCACATTTTCTTTTGCACATTGACACTGTAATTCGAAAACAGTGGACTGCCATGCTTTTCCTGCTTAGTACCATTGTTTCCTTTAGAAAGTGGTCAGGCTGGAAGCTTTGTTCTTAAATTTTTGTGTCTAGCAGAATCTAGGAGAAAATTTAGGTGAACTGAGTACTTTGATTAATTGAATAGCTCTGAGTAGTAGGTTCGAACAGCTGAAGTTTTCTGGACTAACTGCTAAATTTTTCATCCACTAAAGAAAAAGTTTATGTACGGTTGGTTTTGAATGTAGTTTTGAGACAGGCAACATAGTCTTCTTATTTTCTTAGCAGAAGCACTGCCCAGTAAACCTGTTCAGTGTGCCTTGACTTTAAGCCTTCTTAAAAAATAACGCATAAGAAGTCGAGTGAGGCAAATTCCTGCATCGAAACTCTGCTTCCCCCTGGTCAGTACTGTTTTGGAGGTCTGCGTTCTCTATTAGCTAAGCACCTTTCAAATGTGTGTGCATTGATTCATAGGGTTCTGAGTCCTTCCCCTTTTCTCAGGGTTTTGTAAGATTTAAATCTTTTGCTAGTAATCAGAGTGGAGCAGAATGTTTTTCAGCTCTATTGAGCAGGGAAGAGAGCTTCTGTGTCCCTCACTGCTCTTCCCATTTGAATTACCTAATTTCCCCTACTGAGAAAAAAGTAGTAATTTTATTTTAATATTTAGCAAATAGGTTACCTGTTTTGGCCATAACTTGACTATTGATAAATCTTCTACGTTTGAAGTCAGGACTTAAAATGCCCCTTTTTAGTATTGATGGGGTTTAATGATGATTTCAAGCTTGTATAACATCCTCAATCCATTTAAATGTATCAAGCAATATTTTGATGAATTTTTTAGTATTTCATAAGTGTCAGATTTCCTTGAATCTAAAATATATCTTGGACACTGCCCGTGAGCACACCAAATTACAGATCAAGCTATGCAAGTGCAAGGCCAAGCATGACCAGCTGCTCCTTGGTTGTACTAAGAACCTGATCTTAATGGAGGCTAGATCAAGTTTAAGGGAATGGGAAATAGCACTGAACTCTATAAAGATGCATCTCTGAATGCTACACTTGGTGATCAAAAAAAAAAAAAAAGCTTAGAGGAGATTTGGAGGATCTGATCCTCCAAAGGAAAGAAGGCCAGAAGGAAGCATGAAATGTGTCGGTAGGGCAGATTCTGGGCATCAGAGCACATATGAGTAGAAGCTGGCTCAGGCCCTTCATGAGATGAGAGAGAGAGCAGGGTGCCCAGATGAGGCTGTCTGAGGAAGAGCTTGAGCACACTTGCTGTGCCACATGGAGAATGCCAGGCTGTCAGCAGTGCCAGAGAGAAGCAGCTGGAAAGTTGTGTGAGAAGTGAGAGCCTCTCCACTCAGCGCTAATCTCCAGGAAGAGTCTAGAGCATGTTTGGAAAGGGTCCAAGAGTTGGAGGACTGGCTTGCTTAAGAAAGACAGCTCTTGTTGCATGCTGTCTGACAGAGAGGAATGATGCAAGTAAGGGGTCGGATGCAGCCACGGCTGCGTGATTATGAGCAACTTCTTGGTCAGTGCTTACAGGAAACTTCTAGAAGGCGAAGAAGGGAGGTTGCAGGTTGCACAAGCCCTTCTGTATGACAGTGTCCTGAGTACCTCACATTGTAGTGTGTGCATAACTAGAGAAAAGTGGGAGAGAGTTGAGGTAAAGCATCAGATATAAACAGTAGTGTTAACGTCTCTCATTCTGCCTCAGCCACTGAGAACGTGTGTGTTGAAGAGAAGGATGTTGATGGGAAATTTATTCACATGAAGAATACTTCCAAACAGGATCAACCAGTGAGAAGCAGTGAGCTGATCAGAAAAACTGGAGGCATGAGTCAGATGTCCACTGGAGGCAGACTAGACTGCTCTGGTTTGAGCTGTAAATGTTGGTGTTGTGGCCAGTCTTCTCATTGACCTTATAGGAAAGGACCAGGACTCTTGGGACACTGGTGAATGCGTAAGGGTTATTTTGGAAATGTCTAGGGAGAGGAGGTGGCACAAAGAAGTAGTATTTAGAGCAACCACACCTGAGGAAGAACCATCTGGCATGGTTGTAGAGTAGGAACTTTTCCACCAGCAAGGCATGCCAAGAGCCCCTAGAAGCTGTGCAGTTATGTGAATTCTCAAGTCAGCGGTCTTCCTTGATGTAAGGAAGTACAGTAGTCCTTACTTATATACAGTGCAGAGCCTTCTCAGAAGCATAGTATATATTTCAATATATTTAGATTTCGGTGTTTTTTTTTTTTTTTTTGGTGCGGGGGGCAGTACCAGGAATTGAACTCACGACTTCATGCTTGCCTGGGAGATGCTGTGCCACTGAGCTATATCCCCAGCCTAGATTTCCTTTAAGTGATTGTTTAAGCTGCAAATCTGATGACCTTGATTTATTTTGTAAAAGAATTATATCCTGTATCCTTTGTTGCCCTATATGAATTATTGACACTGAACTATGTATGTACTCTCTGGAAAGGGTCCCTCATATTTTTTTGGCTTTTTTTTTGGTATCTGCTTATTTGTTGTTATTGTTTTAAGTTCTTATGAGAAGCAGGGAGAGAGTAAACAAACTATTGCGTTTGGGTATAACTTAAAGATTGTTCCGTCTAGATTAGCAGTCTGCTTTATATTTTGTATAACAGTGCTGGGGGTTGCTTTTCAATATATTGAATTTTATACTGAATTTTTTGTCATGGGTGATCAAGGTTATTAATATTTTTTAGTTAAATAGAAGAACAAAAAGAAATTTTGTAGGAAGGTGATACTAACCTGATCATCATGTAAGCATTCTAGATGAGGGACTCCACAAAAACTATTGTATGGTTATTTGTCTTAGATTCTTCACTCATGAAGGGTACACTTGGGCGGGGATAGTGGGGTGAGAGGAGGGTTTGTCTATTAAAATGTGTTTGTTAAGTTTTTAAAATAGTATAACATGCTTAAATTTCTTATGTGACATTAACAGATAAAAATCTTTCACTATTAAAAAATGAATAAAAGATATCCTATCTCAGGTCAGTGACAGTCTTGCCTCTCCCTCTTTTTGGTATTTTCAGGACAACTGGATTGCTCATCAGGATGATTTTAACCAGCTTCTGGCTGAGCTGAACACTTGCCACGGGCAGGAAACCACAGGTAGGGAAACAGTCACTGAATTTAGAGGAGACATAATTTTTCAATATAAAATATTTGTATTAGCTCTTCTATAGAAAGCATTACTGTATCTGAAAGTCACTTGATTCAAATTACTACAGATACTCAGTTCTGTGTACATTTTGTTGGTGCTTTCCGTTAATGACCCTTTGGTCATCAGCAAGTACTTTTTCCCCATTCACCATTTGAGAGTGACAAGATGAGTGCATTCACCTTACAAAATGAAGGTGTTTTTATAGGCATGCTTGAATGTGATGGAAAGGATGCTTCTAAAATACAGATAGGAAGTACCATGTGGGACCCTAAAAAACAGCCAGCAGAGGGTCAGTAGAGAAGCCTTTTCCGTGTTGACCGTTCATACCGAGGTTTGCTTCACCTTTTCATTCATGGCGGAGGTTCACATTGCTTAAGTATCCTAAAGTTCTGCCTTGAACTCCTGGGCCCATGCAGTCCTCCCAACTAGCTGAGACTGTAGGTCTACACCACTGCACCTGGCTGAGACAGGTGTTTATCAGGCATTTTACAAAAGAGGGTATGCAGGTGCCCAAGAAACAGGCGACAAGACACACTGTCACTTTAATCATCAGGAAAATACAGAATAAAATCACAGCATGATACCATGACATACTCATTAGAATTCAGAAGACTGATAGTGTTAGGTTCTGTAACTGTGGAACAGTGGGGATTCCTACAGAGTATAGGTTAATAGGACCACTGGAATCAGTTGGGAATTACTTATAACCGCTGAAGATAAGGATAGCCTTTTATTCCTATCCAGCAGATGCCTGTGCACATGTGTCTTGGAAGACATGGACTGGAATGTGGGACACTATTTGCAGTATCCCCAAATTGGCCATAATCAGATGCCTCCACTGGTAGAATATATAGCCATTTTTATAAATGCAAAGAAAAATATAGTATAGTTATATGTATGTGTGTAGAATATTTTTGTCAAGGGCTAGACAGAAATACTTTACAGGTCATAGGGTCTCTGTCACAGCTACTCAGCTTGGCTATTGGAGCGTGAAAGCCATAAGACAATATGTAAACTACTGAATGTGGCTGTGTCCCCATAAAACTTTATTTACAAAAGAAGGGGTCAGTTCGATTTGGCCCACAAATTATAGTTGGTTCCTAGGATAGAAGGGTTTTAATGTTGACTAAAAGAAGATGGACACAAAATATGTGTCCAGTGTGGTTGCACTTATATATACTGCAAATACCAGGCTAAACTCTGATATTCAGGTTCTTTGCTTAGGTGGTCAAATTATTCTAAACCACAGGGAAAGAGTGCTCCACCATGAAGGCCATGCCAGTGATAGCTTTGGTTGGGGGAGCGCTTAGAATTGAGAAGGGTCTCCTGAGGAATTTCTGGAGTGATAATAGTCTGTTTCTCCACCTGTCTAGCAGTTGCAGATATTTGTAATCATCATGATTTATGCACTTTCTCAGGCAACAGGACACACTATCACTTTAGTCATCGGGAAAATGCAGAATAAAATCACAGCATGATACTGTTTGGTATCACTACTTTCTCAGAGCTTGATGCCCTGAGTTAGAGAATACTTTGTTATCTCCATGTCCAAAGAAAGAAATGGTTAAAGCAAATGTTACAAATATGTATGGAGGATTATCACGAAAACCGTGGCAACAGTTGTCGTGACACATTGCTTCTCCAGGGGGCAGGTGATTTTGCCCCCTATAGGACATTTGGCAATGTCTGCAGACATTTTTTATTATCATCCCAGCTGGGGAAATGTTCCTGGCATCTAGTTGGAAAAGGTCAGAGACATGGCTAAACCTCTTACAGTGGGTAAGAAGTTGTGCTTCCCCTGCAGAAATAGTTACTGTGCACAAAATGTCAGTGGAACAGAGGTTAAAATCTGTCCTAGGAGGAAGCCAAAAATGATAACAGACACATGGAGGCTGGATGCTTCTGAGTACTGGCAGCGCCTGTTTCTTAACCCTGGAGGTGGTTACAAAGAAGTGTGCTTTATAATTATTTAATGTTGCAGATTTTAACTGTACTTACGGATCATGGTACATTTTATGGTAAAATAATTAAAAATTGCATGGGGCTCATTCTGATAGGACTTCAGGTAAAATACATTGTGTAGTTCATTTTACATTAAGGCTGTAATGAAGGGTAACTCTAAATTTAGAAAAGGTTTCTCCTTAGAGAAACAGGTACAGCAATTTGAGTACCAGGGACCAGCTTGTATGTATAAATAGCAGTTGTTTTCCTCAACACATCAGGTCATGACTAGGGTGTTACTCATTCTTGGGGAGCCTTTGCCACCCGGTATACTCATGGAAAATGGAAACCTGAGTCTAGGTTCCTCATAGGGGCTCCCACACACCCATTCTTAAACAGGGAGACACTGCTCTTTGTACTGTTTGGCATCATTACTTTCTCAGAGCCTGATTCCCTGAGTTAGAGAATACTTTGTCACTTTGAAGGTCACAGGAATACCAAGAAATGTTCTGCCCCCAAGATCGCATACACAAAGGAGCTATGAGATTGAGTTTTATGGATAAAGAGAAAGCAGATGGTTGTGTGGTTTGGTTTTGAGATTTGTTAGTGGCAGCTGGAGATTATTTTCCTCTTATGTGACAGTACTTAGAACGACCGGGTGCATTCTAAGTGAGAGATGCCATCTGGTAGTTTCCACTACCATGGCTGGAGAGGTGCTTCTTGGTGGCCTTTCCTGGTGTGCTCTAGGAATTGCAGGCAGTGGGCTGTTTTGAGGGCTCCGCAGAGCCCTGTGTTGTCAGGAGGGCTCTGAGTGCCTAGCACATTTCAAGAGGTGGTACTTTGTCCTCATGCAGGCTTGTTTACAGGTTAATCTGTGCAAGATTCGTTTTCCTTTTCTCCCTAAAACTTTACAAGGACTTTAGATGATCTGAAAGCTGCATAATGATCTGTAGTTCTTTGGGCCACTAGAGGGGGCCAGCAGCCCTGCACCAGTGAGTGATCCGCAGAGGTTCTTCCTTCTCTAGCTCCCTGCCAGGCTGAAAAGGCCTTACAAGATTCCTTTTAGGGAAAGTCTGTCCCAAGGATGGGACCTGGAGAGCTAATAGGTTATTTTCCTGCTTTGTCACTTTTGGTAAATACAGTGCCTTCATCCAAGTGATGTTTTGATCACAGTCACACCATTATTTGTATTAAAGCTGAAAAGCAGAGGACACAGTAACCGAGAACATGCTCTTCTGTGGTAATAGTGTTGTAGCTCCTTAAGATGCCCGCCAAATTCATACCATTGGCTTTTAACTAAGCAGACATTGTGTGCTGTCCTCTCAGAGTCTTCAGAGGGTAGAAATAGCTCCATTCCTTTTTGGGACACCACAGTCAGCACATTCTTTCAGATTTCGTTTTTTTAAAACTACCTCATCTCAGTTATGCTCTTTCAGACTCAGGGTAGCATTTCGATAGACTTATCTCCAATTTAGGAAATCCTTATTAACGTCCATCAGGTATCTTGCACTAATGGTTTAAATATTTGAAACTTGGGATGCTGAGAGCCTTCCGCACAGATGCACAGTTTAGGGTAGGCTTCTTCAAAATTATTTTGCTTACATGTACCCTAAAAAGATTTTGAAAAGCAATTTACTCTACCTCACATTTTTAGATCAACATCTAGGATTTTTAAAAATCATTTATACATAGTTGCAAAAGCATAATTTCTTACCCATCGGGAAATATTGGCAATTATAGTAAATCCATTACATCCGTCTTAAATATAGGCAATGAACAGTAAATGGAATTTAAAAATAAAACCATTATATCAATCATAAATACCTGCTGTTGCTGCTAAATGCCCTAGCACTTTGGTACTAATTATCATCTACTTAAAAATAAATGCTTTTTAAAGCATTAAATCAGAAGTGTATATTAAATCAGAAGGTATATTTCCCATACCTTTCCCCTGACACTGTTTCTATTTCATATACCCATAGTGGTTTGTGTTAATATGCTTTATTCTTAACTTTTTAAAATCGCTGTCCTTTTATATTTCTGTATTAGAGAACAAATACATGCAAATTTTTTATTGGTTTCTACAATCCCAACACCTATAAAATTTTTTTCTTTAGATTATGTTGTCATTATGATTAGATTATAATTAGTAAAAGGAGAAATTTATGTTACAAGTTTCGGTAAATATTTATTAAACAAAACAAGGAAATCTCTCTGGTGGTCCATCTTTTGATGAGATAGGTTGGAGTTGTGGTTTGGGGAGATGGTTTAGTTGCCATAATTAAAGGACTTGTCCCCAACTTCAGTACTTGGGTTGTTCTTCATTGGTCTTGAGGGAAAGGAGACTCACGCCTTGCCCGCACCTCGGTGGAGGGCAGGTAGGGCGGGAGAGCCAGGAGGCTGCTGCCCTCAGACCCGGAGCAGTGCTGAGCGAGTGCTGTGCGCAGGCAGGCGCAGGCCAGGCGCAGGCGTCCCTCCCCCAGTGTGAGCCCAGAGCGGGAGTTGCGCCCTACGTGGCGGACTGGCCCCTCTGCGAGAACAGCTGTGTTAGAGGCGCAGCGCCGTCCTGGGCGCGCGCGCACCCAGTTGTGCTGCTGCTGCTGCCTGTCAGAGCCGCCGCCTGCGTGGGCTGCACTCCTCCTCCCCCAAGGTTCACTCATGTTGGCCGCGCTGACAGGATGTTGTGTAGATCAGATGCACAGGTGCACAGAGAGCTTTATCCAGCCTTGTACCTCGCAGCAGCTGTTGCTGGTGTTTGGTAATTCCTTAGATGATTTGTTTAAATGCTGGTGCTAAAATTGTTAAGTGCCATATGAGATCTTGATCACAAAAGGGGGAGAAAAAGTTCTGGATGGGATGTTTTTGGGGAAAAAAAAGAAGTCCCAAAGTATTTTTGAGAAGTAGCTGCAGAGGAGACTGCTTCAGTGAGTCTTGCTGGGCATTGTCTGGGCACTCAAAACACCGGTGCTCACCTGGCTCTGAGCCTGCTGTGGAGCACATGCACACTGTGCTTTGGAATTGGTAATAGCACCTGGGAGAGGTCACAAACCTCACGTTGCCCAGTGGCCTAGGTCTGTGTTCGGTATTAAGGTGAAAGTCTCCATCTTCACTTTTCCTTAACCTCCAAGGTGAATGTCCTTAAAGCTCTAGGGCTGTGCTGTTCTGTCTCTGTGGTTCTCTTCCGTGTGAACTCCACAAGTGGGTGGTTGAGTGGGATGCAGGCAGCTGGTTAATGTCTTCCCATTGACTAACCCCAGATGGACTTGCTCTGGTTTCTGGCTCACATCTCCCTCTTTTCACAAAGGAATGAGCAGAGGAACATATTCCTGAAGGATGGGTTTTGTTGCCCTTGTCCCTGTAGGTGTCCTGGAAAGCTGGCGTCAGGTGGCGGTCAGTGCCAGCTCTCCTTTACACTCACCCTCATCGCTCACCTGTTTCTTGATGATCCTTCAGACTGTCTTTGTTCACATTTAAGATAATTTCTTACTTGGAGGTCATCATGCGTTCATAATTATTAAATACAAAACAGCACAAAGAATCCTGAAAGCCCTTCCCCAAGCTTCCCCCAGAGTGGCATCGTACATTACTATGGCTGTGGAAACTGAGAAATTGATACTTAGGGTTACTATTAGCCAGATCCCAGGCTTAGTGACTTCGCATTGTGGTTTTTGAGCTTTCGTTCTTTTTGCACATGCACATTTACTACAAATGGAGATCCATGTAACCGCCACCAGTCTAGATAGTTAATTTGTTGGTTCTTTGTATTCACACCCATTTACCATCTTTCCCACTTTTGATACCCTGCTTTCCTTCCTGTTTTCTAGAAACTGTTGATCTGTTCTGTTTCTGTAGTTTTGCCATTTTGAGAATGCTATATAAATGGAATCATGTAGTGTGTACCCTGTTGAGATTGATTTTTTTTTTTCCTTAAGCAAAAGCGCTGAGGTCCAGCCAGGTGCACACATCGGGTCAGGTCCTCAGTCCTATAGAGTGCTGGCCTGCTGTGTGCATGCAGAGTTGGCTCAGCCCTTTGTTCACCTTCGGAAGGATTTTTGGGGTAAAGCAGTATTTTTCTATTATGAACAAGGCTAATTATAAACATGTATGTATAAATTTTTGTGTAAAAACAGGTTTTTATTTCTCTTTCTCAAGAATTTCATAGATTTTTGGAGGGTAAGTTTGCCTGACCACTAGTACACAGTTTTAAAGAATAATTCTTATCATTTGATGAGAGTTCATTAATAAATGATGGGGCTCCTAAAAATCTTAAGACCTTTGATTGTAAGAGAATAAATGAGAATGAATTACAAGGAGTTCCATGTAGTGTTTTTCCTCTTTAAGATTCCCCAGACAACAGGGAAAAGAAATCTTTCAACCTTGAGGAAAAGTCCAAAGTCTCCAAAAACCGAGTTCATTACATGAAATTCACAAAAGGTAAGATCTAGCGTTTCTTTATTTGTTGTTGATATCTCTGTGTTCATACTTAGTTTCTTGAAGCATTTTTAGCTCCTCACCAACAGCGGCTGACTTCGTATTTGTGTACTAAATGGGCCATCTGGACAGCTGCCGGTACGGAGCCATGGCAGTTCGGGGCTCTTGTTAAAATGCAGACCGAGATCTGTAGCCAGGTGAGGCTTCAGTGCGGACAGGTTCCGTGGCAAAGCTGAAAGAAGAAGTGAGTGAGAGCGGAAGTGAGTGTGCTGTTGAGAGGAAACCGGAAACATTGTGTGGCAGGATCAGAACACGACTTTAATTTATGGATCAGTGTTTTTACCTTCATCTTCATAGTTCACAGAGCTGAATGTTGGTCTTGAATAGTCCCTCATGTGCTCATTGAGAAAGTCACCCTCCATGGTGAGATCTCCTCTATGACAAAGTACACACCCAAGTTGACCCTGGCCATATTCCAGCCTCTCCATCTCATGGAGAGTAAATGTCAGCATCCCATTGTCATCTCCAAGGTGGTGTGGGGGAACAGGTTTGAGACCCGGTAGAAAAGCCTCCCAGGCCTCTTCCCACCATGCCGGAGCCTGCTATGGTCCTTGTGGGTGCAATTGTCTTCTTTTGCCACTAGGTGTCAGTCTCTAGCTGATCAGAAACCGTTGAACTCTAATCCACTGCCGGGTCTCTCCCCACAGAACAGCTGCAAATGCTATTTACTATATAATGTATTTAAAGTGTACTGCATGTGGTGGTGAAGGTGCTGTGACATCTGTCCACATGATTGTCCTTCTCTAGGAGATTAGCTGTATGCCAAGAAAGGCTCGTCTCTTGGTTTTAGTTTTTGTCAGCTGGCGTGGGGGCCCTTAATTCCCAGCACCCAGCTGCATGGCAGTGGGAGGTAGAATTCCCACTACTCTGAACTGTTGATTGTGTTTCTCATTTGGGGCCAGGATCCCAAAAGGTGGATTTGGTGTCAGTGAGAGAGCTGGGCAGAGCTGAGGTTGAGACTTGCGTGCAGGGAGAGCCTGGTACTGCCCCTGCCCTCTCCCAGTGGACGTGTTGTGAGCTGCTCCCTTCTTCCTTCCTCTCAGGCAGGAGCCTTCCCGGGTGTCAGCCTATGGGCTTCTCACCAGAGTTCTCCCCAGCCCTGCTGCAGGCCAGGAGACAGACTCTGCTTGCCCCTCAGTCCTTTGGAGGAGAGAAGAGGACAGTAGTGCCTTCCTGGGTCCTTCTATAGCCCTTCAGTGCCACAGGAGAAGCAGAGGTGGGGGGAGCACTGAGGCAGAGCACGTGGGTGACCGAGTGGGGGCTGGTGGGGCAGCTTGTGACGGCATCACCTGCACAGTCTGCAGCCGTCCTTCCATGTCGGACTGCATGCCTCACTTCCTCTGCAGCCTTTGCTGCGGCTGGATGAACCTCTAATCTGCTTTAATCTACTGGGTGTACAGTACTGCTTTCTATTTCTGGTTAAGCCATTCTCTTGCCGGTAACCCCCGCAAACCACTTGGGGCTTTGTGCTCTCATTTTCCCTCTTAAAATAAGGTTTGCATGTATATTAACCACACTTGGGGATAAGGGAAGTGCTGGTGTGCAGGCAGACAGAGCTCAAGGTGAGCTGCCAGGTAGCAGAGGGGATAGAGTTGAGGACGGAGCATGTGAAGACTGGGGACAAGTCCAGAAGATGAGAGAAGGAAGCAGAGGTCGAGGTGGTGAAGAAAATCATTGCTGCCGCCCATCTTCACCATCTGCAACGAAAGCTTAAAGTGGTTTAAAAGGAATTCTCTCTATAGCCGGTGTTGGATATGAGCGATGACTCATGGACTTGGCCCGGAGAGCCTGGCTTCTGGCTGTGGTGCTCCTGGACACATCAGCAAACCAGCTTCTTTCCTTCAGGCTCAGTTTCCTCTCCTATAAAGTGAGGAAACGTTTGTAAGTCCCTGTGAAGGTCTAAATCAGATTCTGTCTCGTGTTAATGGTAGATGGTACCTTTTATGGAACTTGTGCTTTCTTGGCATTATGGCTAATCAGGATTGTAGCCCAGAATGTGCTCATAATGGAAGTTACTGATTCATTTAGTTGATGACAGGGTGATTCACATTGTGACTCCACCTGTGGTCCAGGAAACCAAACCTAAGAGGCGATACTTGGTAGAGCTTGATAAAAATTGCAGATAACAGTTTTACTATGGCAAATGAGTGCTATAAAATTTACTACTGCCTAAATGTTGACTATGTAATTATCAGAACTGACAACCTGAAATTGATCATTTGGATTTGAAATAATTTATTATATATTTGTAAGTTACTTTCATGCACATTTATTTAAAACCTAACTCGTGTGTGTGTGTGTGTGTGTGTGTGTGTACTCAAGAAATGTTTGGTTGAGACCACATCTACATCAGGGAAAATACCAATTTATGCAAAGCCATTTTCGGAGGTCTTTTTCTCTGTGCAGTGAGGGCTGATGGGCGAGCACTGCTCCTCCCCTGAGTGTACAGTGAGTAGATGAAAAGGGCCAGGAATGTGGTGGCTCAGCTTCATCCCAGCAAGGCTTGCAGACCTCACATCCCTGCGCTGTTTCATGTGCTGCTCAAACTAGGAAACGGCCTGTGTGGTCGTGTTCCAGATGGTGGCAGGTATGTAGCGCAGCTGGCTCCCTCCAGAGTTGGAATGTGGCAGTGAGGAGCTGTGGTCTCTTTTCTGATTCTGTACACATTTAAATATCAAGTGGCAGCATCTCACACTACCTTCTCAGTGGTTATTTGGGTCTCGCTCACTCCAGCCCACCCTGATTCTTCCAGATTTCTACTTTTCTACCATTCTATTTTAGTGAAGTTGGTTTGTTTCTTGCCCTGGGCTTACTGTCTCATGTGTTACATGAAAAGAAAAAAAATCAAAGTATAGTATTTTACTATCTTATTTATTCTTCTTGATTGAAAAATGCAAGTGTGTTTTCAAATAATTGAAGCTACCTTCATACGCCTTGTATTTTTCTTTAACAATGTATTTCTAAACTCTCTATTTCCTTTCCCTTGCCCTATTTCACTCTGAATAAACTCTACACTCTATGAATTTGTTTGGTTTTTTTATTTTTTATTTTTTATTGGAGATGAGGTCTCACTATGTAGCCCAAGCTGGCCTTGAACTCACAGCAATCTTTCTACTTCCCAGCTACTGGGACTGAAGGCATATATCACTGTGCCCAGCATACCCATTGGTTTTGAGCCTGAGCTCTACTACAGTTTATTGAGTCATTCCTTTGCTCATATACTGAATAATTATAAATGTTTCTGATTCCTCAATTCTGTTGTCTTTTAAGGGCCTATCTGCTTCCTGTGTGGACGTCTTGGTGTGGGGCAGGTGTCGCACTGAGCGGTGTTGTATCTCCATGGCTGCTCTCATTGCTTGGAAATCTTGGTAGCTATAAGGATGAGGCAGACAGCTAACGTGGTCCAGCATACAGTTTTTTTCTGTAAACTGCTCATAGTTGTGTGGGTGGTGCTCCATTGGCCACTGGAACCCTTTCTTCCCAGTCCTCAGAATGCTATGTCCAGTTGAAAACCATGGATAGATAAACCAAGCCCAGGTCAATTATATGATTTCCTGTTCTTTTCAGGTTTTTCATGTTGTCTGTTTCTCTAAGATTTATCAGCAATAATTGCTATGATTTCACCATGGTTCAAAACTGAGGCTAACAAGCTTTCAAAATTCACTTTCTGAATAGTTTGTTCAGAGTTTTATGTTTACAAACTGTTTAGCCTGAACCATTAATTAGTAACAATCTCAGCATCACCCCCCATCTTTACATTTTCTCCTAAGGTCCTTCCCAGTAGTCTCTGACTCTTCTTTCTTCTCTGTGTTCTTGTTTTCCAGATCAAACCCAGAGCAAGGCCTGTAACAATCCTGGTCTCTACATTTACTTAAGTGAACTTTGCTAGAGAATAGAAATTAGTGATACAAGAACCCAGCACCAAAACTCTAGAAACACTCGCACCTACCTTGGTACAGCATACTGTCTCCTGGCCCAGCACTTTCCCTTTGACTTTTAGATGTTTTAAATCTTAGTGTGTTCATATTTTGCATCCTGTTTTAGTGTTGTGATTTCCCCTGTCTCCTGGCCTGACCCCTCCAACTTTTCTTTTAACTGGTGTGTAAGAGATCTTGATCTACATTTCCTTTTCAGGTATCTCTTCCATTCCAGGGGACAGGTTAGGGATACACAGGCAACATACTTGCAGTGAACATTTTGAACTAAGCTCGGCAGGCTCTTTTGGAGTAGAATCTGCTGCCTGAATGCGCTTTGCAGTGGGGGATGGGCTGTGCTGAGGAGAGCTGAGAATAGGTCCTGCCCCTCCTTCAAGTTAGTTCACTTCCTGCGGCTGGGGACCTGTTGTCTTCCCCACTTTTCTGGCTTATTTCCTGGGCTCCTAACTCTGCTATGCCTCATTCTGTTCTTGAGTAGGGTGTCTCGTTGAAGTTCTAAAAAAAAAAAAAAAAGTTCTATCCAAGTCAGGCAGGCTGGTTTCTAGATCAGGTAGAGGCAAGGAGCAGTGCACGGGAACAGAGTGGGGCCTTCATGCCCTCTGGGAACAGGTTGGACCAACTACCATTTAATCTGGTACTCCTGCCTCTGAACTGGTTCTGTAGCTGGTTTTGCATTAAGTCGAAGGGTATTTTGTTGTTTAATTTCATGGAGTCATTGAGCAATATCATATTTGAATGCCCTGGTGATAGTCAGTGAACCAGAACCTTCTGGGTCATGACACTGCTTTGCCAAGTCATTTTGCTGCGGGAAACCACAAAGACGAGTGTGTGGCAGTGGAACATGGGTTCTTCCTCGAAACACAGATTCCTGTGTCTGCCCCAGACTGCCCTCCCCAGAGCAGTTACGTTTTCAAATGCACGTACTGTGAAGTTGACAAATGGGAAAGGATTTGGCCGGCTGCTCACAGAGCATTTTGGGTGGAAGTGGAATTCCAACAAAATGAGTTTCAAAATTAGTTGGTTTGTGGCTTTGAAATTAAGTTAGAGTTTAGTTTTTAAATTAAGAAACACAGATCCTTTGGACACTGTTTTTACCAGAGCTGCTTCATTTCCTGCTGTCATTCTATAGCCTTTGTTTATAGGTGATGTAGATATTGCAATTGAGAACATTTTTTAAAAGAAGAATTTGAATTTATATTTGCATTTATTCTTTTTAATTTTCATTTATTGTGTTAACAATTGATCCTGTGTGTCAGTAATTACTAATCGGATGAGTGAAAATTTAAAACATTTGAGGCTATACATTGAACAGTGTCTTTTAAATGCATTTCATAATCCTTGGTAAGTAGCTTGTGCCTCTTTGAAGTGATTGAAATTTCTGTTCTGAGGAGAAACCCAGAGACCCAGAAATTGTGTCTTGAAGGTGTGCCAGAAACCAGATCAGCCTTGAAGCTCAGTTTTCCTCAGGTCTGTGAGCTCTAGTTTATGTTTACCATTAACAGAGAGTGTCAGGAGTTCTGATTCTAAGACAGTTACTTGATTCTTTCATTTTATTCCTCAAAGAGTTGCGATTTTTAAGGGGTAGATAGAAAGCAGTCGTTAAGAACTATTTATTTCTTTTCTACAAGTCATGTTCCCTTCAAGAGTTTCGTGATTTAGATTTCTGCTCCTTGTTTTAGAATGAATGGCCTTACTGACAAGTACTGTGTTGTTTTCCTAGGGAAGGACCTGTCATCTCGGAGCAAAACAGATCTTGACTGCATTTTTGGGAAAAGACAGAGCAAGAAGACTTCTGAGGTATGGAGCCACGTGGAGCCGGGATGCTGTTTCATACTGAGTCATCTCGAAGTGTGCATAGGACTCTTGTGTGTCTGTGACTAACAGTGCTGTGCTTTGCAGAGAAAGTTACCCCCACCCTAGTGCTTTTAAGGACTGCATACAAAAGCTGACCCTCATCATGCTGCTATTAGCCAGTAGCCACGTTTTATATCTTTATATCTATTACAAGGATGGGTGATGTCTGTTCTGTGTGTGTCCTAGTGTGAGGACAAGAATTAAAACCTACTGATGATATATTCAAAGGGAAAAGTGTCCCCATCACCAGAGGAGGCGAGCGTGCATGCGGGGAGATTTGTTGTTTTTCTCCAGCCGCCCTGTGGTCTGGAACGTGCCTGGGGGAGAAGACAGTGTGCGCAGGCACTGGAACCCATCTGCTCCGTCATAAGGGCACCTGAACAGGGGTCTGCCAGCACCTGGAACGCGCTTCAAAACTAGAAAAGGAGGTGACTAAGCTACCCCCGGAATTTAGTGAATTCAGAATTCAGAATCCTAATTATTAAATCAGCTGTGTAATTGTTAGAGTTGTTGCGCCATCACCAAATGTAAGAGCCAGCCTGGTGTGTCAAAATATTAGAATTTTTGAAGTATGGATTTCTGGAAATAATGGATTAGAATAAAACTGGTATTGTCTAAGAAAGCCTGGAATATATGGTGTACAGCTGTTACTCAACCAATCTGCTCTGGTGTGTCATGCTTAATTCCTTTAATGATTCCTAGTGAAGGTCCCTGGTGACTGTAGAATGAAAAAGAGAATTGTTTCATTTATCTCTGACGTTTTTCCAAACTGAGAGAAGTCTTTTTATCTATAGTGGTTGATACTTAGTACTTAATATTATTTTTAGAGACTGGGGAGTTATTAGTGATGAGAAGTTGTGTTGGGTGATTTCCCTTCAGGTTGGGGCTGAATTCCCAGATCTTAGCACTCAGATGCTCCACCCCTTGTAGTGAGGGTGGTAGAAGCAGCCCCTCCACCCCACCGTGTCTGCCTGGCTGGTGGCGACAGTGTCTGTGCTGAGCTGTTGGGCAGCAGCTGGTCCTTAGGCAGGAGGAGCCCTGACCTCCAGCCAAACTGGATGTTCTTTCACGAGAGAGAGGCTGCTGGTAAGAGTACCACTGGTCAGACAGGCTGGCTCTGGTCCCCTCTGCCCCTCTGGTTGTTCTGTGGCCTGGATCAGGCCCTTCTTAACCACTGAGGACTGTGCACCTGTCCTGTCTCAGCCTTTCTCTCCAAGCTCTCCTTTGATGGTGCTCTGCATTGCCCGAGTGCTCATGGAGAACCTAGTTTTGCAGTCCCTTCCCCTCCTGCCATCACCTCTCTGCCCTGACAGCTCCTCCAGTGGCCCGGGGTTTACCCTGGTACCAGCCCTGCCTTCCCTACCTCTTCCAGCTCACTAGTCTGACAGTCCCCTCAGACCGGCCTTCTCAGATCTCCCTTCTCCCACAGTCTGCACCTCCTTCCCTTCCCCCTCCCTCTCTGCCCCTGCGCCTGCCCCTGCCTCTCCTCTGTTCCAGCCCCCATGGAAATCTTACAGTTGATCTGACCATGGACATAAATACTGTTTATTGGCTTTTGGTAGAATTTTAAAGTAGAAAGCTTTCCCTTGCAGGAAATTAGAATTTCTAATTCTCTTGGGCTGGGGATATAGCTCAGTTGAATAAGCGCTTGCATGGCAAGTGCAAGGCCCTGAGTTCGATCCCCGGTACCACAAAAAAGGAAAAAAAGAGAGATAGAATTTCTAATTCTCTATCAGGCTTCTGAGACTTCTGGGAGACAGATTGTTAGGTGCCATGAGGTGTTTCCACATGGCCTCACGTTCCTGGAATGTGTGGTCATGTCATCATCACTCAGTCATGTCCAGGCAAGACACTCACCTGTGTTCCAGGTGCTTCAGTGGTTTCCTAGTGCTAGTTCAGGGAAAATCTTGTTTAGTCCAGTTGGTGTAGACAGGGTCAACCTTGATAGTATGCTGTGTTTTTGTTATGTTTTTTTTGAGATATGGTCTCACAGTGTAGTCCGGGCTGGCCTTGAATGCACTGTGTAGCACAGGCTGGACTCAAACTCATGGTGGTCTTCCTCCTGCCTCAGGCTCCTGAGTGCAGAAATTATAGGTGTGCGCCATCATGCCCAGCCTCGAGCTATGTCTTATGCAAGGTTTCTGTCTAGGTTAGTGTTTTTCACCAGTGGCTGTACAGTTGTGACTATGGGTAGGATGGCTCCTAGCCTACCTGGGTTTCTGCTTCCTCAGGGATGTGTAGACCCAACTGTGGGTGAGACTAGGGTGTTTCACTCAGGTTTATAAGAGGCGACGGCCTCCCTGGGCTTCTTGTCAGCTGAAGGAGTACTACTGTGTGTTTCTTTCCTCAGCCACATGGCAGTAGTGACTTGTGCACTTGGCTGTGCAGAGGCCCTGGTTCTGCTATGGGCCAGATGCTTCAGGAGGCTCAGAACCTGTGGTCATGTTGAAGGTGAGGACAGTGGTGCTGTCTGGGAACAGTGCTGACCCTGACCTGTGTCCCACACCTAAGTTTCATGACCTCACTGTAAAACGTTCTGATGCACAGTGGGCCTGGCCTACTATTTGTAATTACTATAGCCTTTGACCATCATAGAAATGAGCATCTGCATGTCAAACACTGCTAGGTGCTTATGATAGTATCTCACTGAATCTGGGTAATAATCCCGTGAGGCAGGTGTTGGGCCCCCTTCTTAGCAATGAGGAAACTGAGGTCCCTCCAACTGAAAAATCAGTATTCTTTTCCCTATCCTAGTACTGCCACTCTTAATGGTTTTTTTCTTTCTTTATCTTCCTTCCTTCCTTCCTTCCTTCCTTCCTTCCTTCCTTCCTTCCTTCCTTTTTTTCTTTTCTTTTCTTTTCTTTTCTTTTCTTTTCTTTTCTTTTCTTTTCTTTTCTTTTCTTTTTTCTTTCTTCCTTTCCTTTCCTTTCCTTTCCTTTCCTTTCCTTTCCTTTCCTTTCCTTTCCTTTCCTTTCCTTTCCTTTCCTTTCCTTTCCTTTCCTTTCCTTTCCTTTCCTTTCCTTTCCTTTCCTTTCCTTTCCTTTCCTCCTTTCCTTTCCTTTCCTTTCCTTTCCTTTCCTTTCCTTTCCTTTCCTTTTCTTTTCT